>PVJA010004668.1:0-52056 GCA_004027025.1 Myocastor coypus | reverse complement strand
TTTGCTTTCTGTGAAAGCCTGAGAGAATGTTTTTCTCTGGGTGACTCTCCTTACATGCACTGCAGTTCATTCATCCCTTTCCTCTGAGGTCCCATAATCTCCTTGACCAGGAAATTTGAGACACCTCTGAGTTATAGGATATTACAGCACAGGTTCTCTTATATCCTGGGTCTTTATTGACCTTGAAGGGCTAGGTCCAAAATATTGGCTATCCTTATAGCCCTTCTTTTTCTCCAATTGTTGGTCTGTTAACTTACATTCTCAGCCTTCCAGCAGAAAAGCTTTGTGATACTATTACTCTATAACATAGGTAATTGAGCTTATCATCACTGGCTTTCTGAATATCAAACATCTTTGACTTAGTTTGGAATTGATATTTTCTGACCATCATTGATATTCTAGTAATGTTCCATACAATGTGATATGAGCAGTTACACAGTTTTTACAGAGATATTTGGAAATTCAAGGAAACTGTAGCAGGCTACAAAACTGTAGCCTGTGAAGACTATGGTATTTGGCCCAGTCTCTTAATTTCAACTAATACTCTTGAGAGAGAGAATAACAGTAACTGAGTTTACACTGGGAGCAGTACACATCAAAAAGACAAGAGTGACATGCATTCCAAGCATAGTTTTAGTGTGACATGGTGCTATGATCAAAATGATGAACCTTTTGAAGGTTCTTGAGACCAATATCTGATTCATCCTGTGTACATAAGTGCATGGTTTTGCTCCTGAGATGTTTTCTCTTCTTATCTGCTTCTGGTCACTTCGTTGTTTAATCCATAACACATTCAGCTGTGTTATGCCCTTAAGTTCTTATTTCCTTCTTTAAAGTTCTTATATTAGGGAGACTATACAATATTTACAAATATAGGTCTGTTTTATTTCACTGATGAGTATATGTTCAATATACATCCATTTATATATGAAGTCTTCAAACTTTTCATTTTTTATAGATGAGTAATATTCCATTGTATAAAAATACCACTTTTTTAAAAACCATTCTTCAAATGATGGGCATTTTGGTTGTTTCCAAGATTTGGCTATTACCAATTGGGCTGCTATAAACATAGGTGCGCAGATATCACTATGGTATGATGTTTTCAGTTCTTCTGGGAAAATTCCCAGTAGGGGGATAGCTGGATTGATACAAGGTCATTTTGAGAATATGAATATTGAGGAGTGGGGATGAAATTACTGAATATTTACTTATAATGTTTAACTTAAAAACTTATATAAACTTGTATAAACTAAATTTATACAGAGATTTAAAACCATATGTAACACAAAACACGGTTACACCGAGCAAGATTCCTTTTCTATTCACTTTCCTTGTTCTGTTTTATCCCGATTCTTGTGTCTTTGACATCTGTGCTTCCATTTTTCCTGGAGCTGGTTTGTGAGTGACCCCACTGCGTTGGTCGGCCTTCCTGTCGCCGGGACAAGACACCCGACATCCACAACAGAAAGGACGAGAGGTTTATCTGCATTCATGGTTTTGGAGGATCCAGTCCTTGGTTGATGGGCTCCAAGGTGGAATTGGAGGGGCAGAAAGTCCTGGCGGAGAAGTGCTCAAGCCATGGCAGTCAGGCAGCAGGGGACAAAGAACCGGAAAGAGAGATCTGCCTTCCAAAAGACCCAGCCCTGTGAAGTGATCTACTTCCCCCAGCCGCTCCTCTCCCAGCTGGTTCAGCTGTGAGCTCATCAATAGATCGAGCCCCTGATGAGTTCAGTGCCTGATGATCCAATCACCATTCAAGAGCCCCACCCCAAACCCGGCGAGCCTTGGGGGAACACTGTACATGGAAAGTCTAACGCCGCCCTAGCTGGCCGGAGAGTGTCCTTGCATGTTTATCCGATTTGTTTGAGATTGCAATACAGCACCTTTAAAATCATGTCCAGTGTTGTTTCTGGAAATTGTGTTCCGAGCCACAAGTATCTATTTACATAACATCAGGGCAGCCTTTCTGTTTGTTTCGTAAGTGTGTATTAGTGTGATCTTCACAGCATAACTGCTTTCTGGATTGCTTTTAAAAGTGATCTTTAAAGACCTGTTTACAATGACAGCCTACACTAACGACAGTCAGGTCGCAACCCTGAGAACAGTTACTAAATCTCTGTAAATGTCTTGGTCTCCTTTTTGCCAGCTCTAGGAGGTGACCGCTATAAACATCCCAAACTAGCAATGATTGAGGTCAGAGAGGGTTAATGTGATTTCCCCAAACACCATTTTGTTGTTTAAAATAAAGTAACTAAGACAGAGGGCGCTTAATAGGGGAGTCTTTGTAACAACTTGAATTTAAGGAGATTTTTCTCTTTCCTAAGGGATAATTGTGGAAAAATCTTCATGTTGTTTGGAAATATGTGATTTTTTTTCCCTTAAAGAATAAGATTAATGGAAGTGTGGTTTTTCTGTCTGTGGGCTGTACCCTAATTTATTTAATCACTCTCCTATTGTTGGATAGTTCAATTATTTCTACTTTCTTCTTCTTATAAATAACAAAATGCTCTTCTTGTACTTGTGTCTCTGGCATAAATTATTTGCTGGGGACAAATTCCAGATTATTTCCTGGGAACAAATTCCTATGGGGTCAAGTGGCATGGAAGTACTTAAGGATCTTGATGGCTCATACGAAATTGTCTTTTTGAAAGGTTATGTCTGCTTATGATCCCGCAGCAGTAAACAGAGGCTTGCGCTTGATGGTAAATATGGTTTTCTTTTAAAGGAATAGGGAAATGCTTCCCTGTAAGGTCTGTGAACCATGAGCCTACGCATGGCTCTGTGGGAGCCATGGAGTTCTTCCTGGAGCCATGGGAGTTCTTAGTACTCCCTGGTTTGCTGATTTTCCAGTGGCCTAGCGTTGGTCACCCTCGGGCTGGATTACTTCTCCATATCCTGGATGCTCAATGACACTGCCACTGCAGGCAGATTTCTTAAGCCTTCACCAGTTTCTTTTACTGTAAGCAGCGATCAGTGGGACAGGGTAAGGGTCTCGCTGTTGTTTCTCTGTTGGATTTGTATATGGATACAGTCCTCAGTGAGGACAGCAAGCAGGTCACCACCCTTACTTGTTCTGGCAAAAGGGTTGTATACACACACACACACACACACACACACACACACACACACACACACACACACACGGCTGGCACAGCATGTGGTGCGCTGGTCCCTGCAGTTGCCTAAGCTTTCCTAAGCAGGTACTTAGACCACTGAATGGTCTTGCTGGCCCTAAGTATAGCAAAGAGGTTGAAAGAGGGGGAGGTTCTGGGCAGTGGATATGTGATATGATTCCTTTTCCTCAGTAGAAATGGCCTGTGTTTTCACAGCAGTTCTAGAGGATGGTGGGTGTGTCATGGGATTACTGAGGAGCAGAGGCTCAATGAGGAGGAAGCTGAATCTGCAGCAGCCCAGGGACTGGGGCCATCAATATATATATATTTGTTACAGGGTCTCACTATGTGGCTCAGACTCATAATGATTCTCCTGACCTAGCCTCTCCAGTGCTGGGATTACAAGCATGAACCACCATGCTCAGTTTCAGTGGCCAGCATGGCATGTTGCACCAGGGATCAAAACCAGGTCTTTACTCTTGCCAGACAGGCACTTAGACTGTCGAGCTATCTCCCCAGCCCATTGTCCAATATTTTAAAGACAGAAGTTGAAGTTCAGAGAGGTTGGGCAACTTCCAAATTGGGAAAAATTCTGGGTCTGCCTGACTTAGGTTATGAACTGCCTTCTTTAGGTCTTTTCAGAGATACTCAACAAGCTTATCTATAGGGTAGACTGTACCACACGCTGTGTCTGGTGAGTGCATCCTGCTGCTGTCTGTTTTACTGTCCCATGGGGGCTTCTGCTGGTGGCTACACTGGGTGCATTTAGTTCATTAGAGAGTCATCTTCCTGGTTCACTCTGGATAGAGTCTGCATGAGTTTGGAAGGTGGGAGGGAGACAGCAGCCATGACCTTCTGGAGACCATAGTTGTTAGAATGGAGGACAGCTACTGCAGTGCCTGCTGGGTCTTGCCTCTTCCCTGCAGTTCTTTCTGCAGGTCCCTGCCCCGTTCAGCACAGTAACTCTGGTCCATCACCAGACACCTTGCTATAGAGCAGGAGCTGGGGGCCATGCAGAGTCGCCGGCTCTGCAACAAACCTGTCCACCAGCTCTGTTCATGGTTCCACTCTGGTCCCAGTGAGCACAGCTTTTTCAAGTGGCTCATTAATGGTTCCTCATCTGCAGCTCCAGCTCCCTTTCCATATCTTTGCCTTCTCAGGGCCTCCCTTTAAGGAGTGTCTGATTTCAGTGATACAGCCCCAATCCCAAAGCACTCAGGGTTCTGCTTCTCTAGCTGAGCCTGGTGGGAATGATGTCCTGTGATATCACCATCAGCCCAGGCAGCCCTGTGACTCCTGTATCCTGGGGTACAGAGGCTGTTGCGCTGAGAAGGAGCTGACTGAACCCAACAGGAGCTGAGAAGCTGCACAGAATCATATCGCAGAGCCTGGGCCAACACACAGAAGTGTGGAAAGGGATATTTCTTTTTATTTTTTATTTTTGCATCAGTTGGGATTGAACCCAAGGCCCTATACATGTGAGGCAAGAGCCCTACCACTGAGCTGTATTCCTAGTCCCAGAATCATGAAAATGACATATCATTGGAAAGGTTTTTTTCTTCTGATGGGAAAATATCAGAAGAAATTTCTTATTTTTCCATGATACAATTGGCCCACAGTTACATTGTATTGAACACTAAAATATGTTAAGTAAAATTTGTCTGATTGGAACAGCCTGGATTAGACGAGATTAGCTTTACTTATTCATTTGCTCAGAATAAAATTCACTGATATTTTTGCTATGGTAAAACATACATGATGTTCTTATCACTTGCAAGTGTGCAGTTCTGTGGCTGACGAGCACTCACAGTGCTAAGTGGCCACCACCACTATCCCTCTGGGAACTTTTTTAGACCAGTCTGAAGCTCTGTTCCCAGAGAGCACTGATGCCATGTTCCTCTTCCCTCTTTATTTGTGTCTCTTCTCTTTCCCTCCCTCTTTCCTTCCCTTGCTCCCTCTTTCTCCTTCTTTTCCCCCTGCAAACTAAGGACTGAATGCATGGCTTCACATGGAGCTACACACTCAGCCCTTTTTAAAAGTTTTTGAGACAGGGTCTCACCAAGTCAGTAGGTTGACTAGAGTGGGCTTGAACTTACAATCTTTTGCCCCAGCCTCCAGAGCACTATAATTATAGGTGTGTGCCACCATGCCTGGTTTCTAATTTTGATGTTAGGCCACTACATTTTGGTGTGCTCTGATATTTTAGCACACAGTTTTCTTTTCTTTTCTCTCTCTCTCCCTCTCTCTCTTTGCATTTTAGGAAAGGGTCTATAGGGTGTTCAGGGTCTCACTACTAGATTGGACTTACAGTGATCTGCTTGATTTATAGCCTCCCAAGAGCTGGGATTACAGGTGCATACCACCACACCCAGTTTCAATTGCCTTCTCAGTGCACTCCAGGGATGGGGCTGACATAGCAGGCCCAGGGGATTGAACCTGTGGCCCCTGAGCTTGCTTGCAGGCGTTTTAATCCACTGAGCTATTTGGCCGGCCCAAGGCATAGTTCTCTAGACAAAACTCTGAAGATAGCAAAAAGTTCAGCAGTTGTTGAGAAAAGCTATGTGTAGGCAGGACAGAGGATTTGGGGGGCAGCAAAAATACTTCGCCTAATACTCTCATGGTAGGTAGATACAGGTCACTACACATTTGTCCATGTCTGTAGAATGTCAAACACCAAGAATGAACTCTATTATACTCTGTGCTCTGGTTGACAATGGCATGTCTTCGTGGGCTCCAGAGCTGTAATAAATGTATCTGGAGATCTGGTATGGTGTGTGGTAAGGGGGGAGGCTAAGCTTTTATTGGGTAAGAGCTGGAAGGAAAATCTTTATACTATCTGCTCATATCTTCTGCACAGCTACAATTGCCCTAAAAGATAGAATTGTACAAGCAAACAAACAACAACAACAAACCCCATAAACCCAAACCAGTTTCCCAATCTGTCTCATTTGCACCTTCTGGAGTCTGCGATAGCCATTCCCCCCCTCTTTGAGCTATCGATTTCCCTCGGCCTTGGGGAATCAGCTAGATGGCACCAGTATCTTCAGGCGGGCTCTTCAGAAAGACATGACCAAGACCCTGTGATGGCGCTGTACATACCAAGGACTGGTAGTGTTTCAGTCTCTAGAGATTCATGCACAGTTCTCGATTTCTGTTATCTCTTAAAAATGAGGAGGACTGGCCATGCCAGGGCCACATTCCTACAAGACAGAGCTCTTGTCTGGGCTCAGTAAGTGTAGCCCTGATTAGGCTGAGTTATGTTTTTATTACCGGTAGCCCAGACTTGGCCCAGTTACTCTGAGTCAGCAATGACATAAAGCAACCCCTTTGTTACTGCAGGTTGCTCTGTGTGCTGTTTCACATCTGGACATTTGAGTTCCATCCCCTGCTCTAGAGGGACTCTTACCTCCAGGAGGGCCTGTACTCCTGCTCAGACAGCCCCAGGTTTCCAGCTGTTTGGTCATTACTCATGCTCAGGGTCTATCAGCTCCCTCGCTTTTCTTGGGAACTGGTCCCATGACACCTGGGACATGGTGTTTAAAGGAAGACACAGGGACTTTGGTGTTTTTTCTACATTTTCATGGAACTGGAGGGAAAAGAGAGACTGTGGCTGGCAGTGCTTGGCTGGACGTGCATGGTAGAGGCTGGTTCTTCATCTCAGGACTAGATGATGGTTCAGAATCCGGCCTGCCGGCTCCTGCCATGGCATTTCCTGGGCTCCATGTAGGCTCTGATCTTGATGTGAGTCACTGTCACCACAACCTTACCTTCCCCCACAGGCCCTGGACCATGCCCTCTAGGAAGGTGGGTAGTTTGTGATTCATCTTTGATTCCCTGGCATGCAGGAGAGTCTCAAATGTCCAGAGCCTAGCATGTAGGAGAGTCTCAAGAGGTATTTGGTAAATTAAAAGTGTAAAATTAACCAGCTGGGGAGATAGCTCTGTGGTACAAGTGCCTGACTGGCAAGTGCAAGGTTGTGAGTTTGAACCGCAGTCCCACCAAAAAAAAAAAAAAAAAAAAAAAAAAAAAAAAAAAAAAAAAAAAAAAAAAAAAAAAAAAAAAAAAAAAAAAAAAAAAAAAAAAAAAAAAAAGGTGTAAAATTGGAGAAAGGCAAAAAATGGGAAGAATGCTGGTAGAAAACACACAGGGAGAAGGAACCAAGACCCCTGGGAGAGGAATCTGTAAAAGAACACACTTGTGCCGTAGGATGCAAAATGGAACTTGCAAAGCCACTCATTCACTTACATGTTTGAAGGATACCCACTGACACTGAATGGAATCCCTGGGGTGTCAGTGAAGGAACAGTGGAAGTGTCGGCCTGACACATGAAAAAGATCTACAGGGGCAGGAAGTAGAGTTTCATCTAGATGTGCAATGTGTCCCACGAGAGCGTATGATAGAAGGACATACACTCAGTTCTAGTGATGCTGTCTTTAAGTGGCAGGTGTTAGAGGGGCAACTTGACCTGGCACGTTTAGAAGCCTTAGTTTCCTCACCTGCAAAACTTGGAAAGTATCCATCTTCACAGTAATTGTGAGGATAGTTTGAGACATTTATGTGGAGGATCAAACACAGAGCCAGGCTTGTCCCAGCATTTCCATGAACAATGGCTTGATGACCTTTTTTGGAGGCAGGGTGCAGGCTCCACCTCTTGGGAAAGATGAGGATATCTTAGGTGTAAAACACTGCCTAGGCCCAAGGGGGGCTGCGAGGAGATGGAACAAGGTAAGCTTGGATACCGGTTGGGTGAAGACCCCGAGCAGAGCTTGCCTGTGCTTAGTTTCTCCATGGGGTGAGAAGGTCCAGGGAACCTGTTGCTCTGTGTCTACTTCTAGCCCAGTTGGGCAGATGAAGGGAGAGTAAAAGGAACAGACTAGAAAAACATGAACAAGTCACAGCAGCTCCTGGAGGAGAGACCAGCCTCCTTGGCCACAGGAGGGAGGCTGAGGTTGCCTGTGAGTAACTCAAGGCTGAAGTAGCACAGGGGAAGAGGATGAAAAAGAGGTGGTGCCTGGGACTGGGATTCTGATGATGTAGTAGATCTGGCACTGGGGATTGCTGATATCTGCTGGACTGGTCCAGGCATGCTGTTATGGATACACTTGTTGCGTGATACTGACTGCTCATGGGGACTGCTCAGTGGACTGTGTGCAGGTCATCCCTCACCATGAGGGGCTCTCTGGTTCTCTCTAGAGTGCATTCTCACTAATGCATGAGATCCCACAGCTGGAATGAATCCAGGGATAATCCTGCTGATTAGCAGTCATGTAATCTGCTCCTGCTGGTTGCTAATCTCTGACAATGCCACCTCCTAAGTTCTCTCCAAGTAGAAGCTTTTGCCTGGGTAGCTTCAGAACCCATTCTCATAAAGAAAACGTGTGTTTCAACCTCTGCCTGCCTTGCTAAACTCACAATAACTACTCAGGTGACAGAGCCGGCAGTCAGCTGGCAGAGCTGGATGAGATGGGCGAACAAGAACACTAGGGCTAGGCTTGCTCTCTCATGTCCCCACTATGACCTGTAAAATGTGGCACGCGTGCTTTGGAATACCAAAGACCAGCCTGATGACTGTATCTGTGAACTCTGCAGAGACTTCTCCTTTTTCCCCTCTCCCCTTTTCCGTGGATCCTGCCAGCTGTTATCAGTGGAACCACCTCGTCCCCTGTTCCTGTGCCAGAGGGAAGATGAGCATGTTTCTGCACCTGAATTCACTGTTTATGAGCATCTCTCCTTTTGTCCTATTACTGTGTTCCGGCATTCTAGGGGACCTGCCAGATTTGGAGTGAGAGTAACTGGGAAGCCCACTGATCAGATTCTTTCAGTAGCTTTTAGGACATCTCCCATGTCGACTGTAACATTTGGGGACTGGAGTCTGACTCTGTTTTGGGCCCTATGACTCAGTGCAGAGGCTGGGCTATTTCTGACCCATTCTGGAAGCTTGAGTGCTTCGGTAGTTTTTCACGGTAAACCCCTCATTTCTCTAGTCCTCTCTCACTTCACCCAGACTATCCTGCCAGTCTTTGTGGGAAACACTATAAAGATGCCGACAGGACTCTCCTGACTTTTATTTTTATTTTTATTTTTTTTAAAATTTTATTTATTTATTTTTTTTCTTGTTTCAGAACCTTTGTTTATTCACTCATTTTAATGGCCGGCTCAGCCCACCCCAAGGGCAGGGCTGGCGCAGCATATGGTGCCGGGGATCGAACTGAGGTCCCTGAAGCCGCCCAAGCTTTCCCAAGCAGGTGCTTTAGACCACTGAGCCATCCCGCTGGGCCCCTCTCCTGACTTTTAGAATGTTCTCCAAAATATACCTTCCATGTCTCTGCCACTGTTTACAAGAAACGGCACTCCTCCCAGTGCTCCAGAGCAACCACCACAGCTTGGGTGACGGGCCTTTGTTGTGTGGCTTGAGAGAAGTTTCCAGTTCTCAGACCTTGTTCCTCTTACCTCTGGGCACCTAGCTGGGACTTTCTTTCCTGGAAACAAGCTCTTTCATGACTAGCCTTAGCTTTCACTACTCTGTGGATGATACAGGGGTTTTATTACTTCTCTTTTTTTGTGGTCTTACTGGAATCTTCTCACTGTCCTGGGGAGAGTAATTGTTATTATATTGTTTTCCATTCATGTGCTTCTAGTTTTCTGCAGTCTTCTGAGGTCTCACGACTATCACCCCTTATCTCTTTGTTATCCTCAGAGTCTTTGGGTGCCAGTGCCATTCCTGTGTGCCTCTTTAATCTCCGACTTTTGCTAGACCATGGGATAATTGGTCAGCCAATGGCTAAGTATCTTTAGTTCAGGTGTTCTCTTCTTGACCAATCAGCTGTGGGCAACTGGTAATTGGGGCATGTATTACTGCATATAGGTTGGTTCCACTCAGTAGAGGGCTTGGAGCAATAATAATGCATCTCTTGGCTATGGGAAAAGAGTAAAAGCTAAGTGTGCCCGCCATATCCTTCATCCCCGCCAGTACACATGCCTAGGCTCTCTCCTTTCTGCCAAAAGAGACATAGCCTTGGCACTTCTGTGCCTCAAGACAGGGATCCGGTGGACCTGGGTAGCCAGCTGCCCACTTAGGAGGATCAGAAAGGACCACCTCTGGAAATCTCAAGGACCATGGAGTGTGCTTTTGGAGGACCCTGAGCCTACGCCAGTGCTGCACAGGGACTTTCTGGTTGTTTGTGCCTGACATCTCCAGTGCAGCAGAAAGGCCTAAAGCTTGGCTGAATCCCCCAGAGCACAAGTGACCACCAGGAGGCCTGAACAGGAGGCAACGTTCTTATTTGTGGAGAAGGGCTGGGCTGCAGAGCTGATGCCCAGAACGATGCCCAGAGCTGATGTCCAGCCATGTCTCTCCCCTGGCTTCTCTAGGAATGAAGGTGGCTGGGGTGTTGGAGATGGCACCTTGCACATTTCTCTTTGCCTCTTCACCCTCTCTTCCTTCCTCCAGGTGTGGCTGAGGGAGTTCCCAGCCCTTAGGACAGCTGTGCAGCAACCCCAGGTTCCTGAAATCAGACATCTCATGCTTTCTTTGTTCCAGGCCTAGTTAGCTAGTTTTGGGTATTAGAAAGTTTTCTCCCCCTCTGCTAGTCTCTTTTCCCTGCTGCATAATGAGAAGATGAAGTGAGACTATGAGAATTTTTCTACCTCTTCAAGAACAATAGTCGTGAAACCACTAGTATTTATGGAATATTTCCACGAGGTTTGTGATTTATTCTGCGTTGTCTCATCAAACCTTATGATTACTTGTGACTGCTCTCAGAAAAGAAGTGAAGGCTCAGAGATGTTAGGTAACCTGCCTCGGACCACACAGCTACCACACAGCCAGGAAGGGGGTGGGGCTGACTCCAGGGGAAGGGGTCTGAGGGAGGGGGATCTCTTGATCTTTCCAGCTGCTTGCTGGGCCCTACTGCTGACAGAATCACACATGTAATGTAATGCAGATGGTTCTGGGAGTCTCATCCTACTGTCAGTCAATTAATAGTCCATGCCCTGGCTGCAGATGTCATGTCACCCTGCCCCCTGCTTTTGTCTTTTAAATGCCAAAGCAGGACCAGGTTTTACTGATCCTATGGGAGGCCCGCACCCCCAGAACTGCAGTCCGTTGAGCCCCTTTTCAGGCAGTGCTTTATCTGTGATGCCCTCAACATATGAAATGGCCTTTTTACCACTGGCAGGCATGGGGGATTTTTTCTTAAATTAAGAATTTGATCCATTCCTTCAGTCCCCCTCCAGGGGTTACAGAGAGCGGAGAAAGTGATGCCTTGTGCTAATGTGCAGGTGTGGTGATGCATTTGGAAGGAGATCTTGACAATCTCTGGGAAGAAAAGTCCCCAAATGACCCTCAGAAATATTAACTTGTGTGAGTGCTGAAGGACTCGTTGACTCCAAAAGTCCAAAGCTTGTCTATTTGAAGGACAAATGGGAAAGTGGAAGGGCACGTGCATGCATGGATGTACATGTGCACACGTGTGTGTGTGTGTGTGTGTGTGTGTGCATGTACTGCACACTCACATGTGGGCTCATCCTGGGCAGTTGGGGGCTCCAGGACTGATCTATTCTGAGTGACTGCTCTGTGTTGGGGGGCACTGCATGGGACATCTGGAGGTTTGGTTTGTTGGGTGACCTTGGGCTCACCTTCACATGGTTATTGTGAAGCTCCATCACAGTGGGTTACTATAAAAAAAGGCCCCACCTAGGATACAGTGCTGGCTCTACCAGGAGGAGATCTGGGACTTCCCCTCCCCCTGCTCCCCATGATTGCAGACCTGGGAAGTGCCGAGAGCAGGGCTTGGAAAGAGGACAGCAGGAAGCCAAGCACACAGCAGTTTTGTTCTAGCTTTAGTAAGTTCCTTGGCCTTTCTGTTTTTCAGTTTTCTCACCTGCAAAGTGGGATAACAATAATCAAAACTATCAAGAAGTTTAGGTAAATGCTTATCGATGTGCCTGGGACATGGCAAAATATTATGGACTTGTTTTGATCTCCTGGCTGAATTGTATGGAACTGGCGTCTTTGTATATTATTTAAATAAGTGGACTATTTTAAGGAATAGCATTAGATTTATAAAAAATGGCCCAGAAGGTGAGACAAGTTCCTCTATACTTACACTCTGTCCAGTTTTCCCCATTTGTTTTATCTGTGTTAGTGTGGCAAGTGAAGAACCCATCCTGACACAGGTATTGAGTACAGTCCTTAGCTTTTCTCTCACTGTTGCACACTGTATAGGTTCTGGCAAATAAAGGCTAACATTAGGGTGCCATGCAGAGTAGTTTAACTGCCATAAGACCCCCTGTGCTCCACCTTCTCCTCGCCCCTGCTCCTTACGCAGGTCTGTGATTTCCATAGCATTGTCTTTGGCAGAATGTCGGGGTTGGCATCAGGTAGTATGGAGATGTTCAGATGTTATCTTTAGTGCTGAGTACTATTCCATTGCATGCGTGGGTGCACCAGAACAGTCTCATGTTAATTCCTTCAGACTGGAGGTCATCCTGGCTACTCTAAGCTTTGGAGTTATTAGTTTCCCAATATCTGTGAGTGACCCGATTTGAGGACAAGGACTGGAGGGCTACAGTGAGTGGCTTCTCATTCTGCTGGTGCCACTAGCTGTGGGATTTCAGTAAAGTCACCGAATCCTTTGGACTGTCCTCTCTGAAAGCTGGATATGCTAAGTCCCCAGTGCTGCCACACAGGCCCTTGTGCAGCCGTGGTGCCAGGCAAGCGAGACTCTCAGGTCACAGAACAGTGCTGGGTTCCAGGCCAGCAGGGGGCACTGTCCTACACTGGGCAACTTCCAGAGCCCAGGCCCCAGCTGTTAATTCCAGGGAGCCAGAGTGGTCCCTGTCCTAGCCAGAGGGTGGAGTGTGGGGGCTTCAGCCACTCCTTTAGCTGTCCGGGCTTTGGACATGGGCACATGGCCTGTGTTCACACCTACTGGACAGAATGTGGTCATAGGGTCCCATCTCACTGCAAAGGAAGCTGGGAGATGTAGCTATGTAACTCTACCTAGAGAATAAGGCAAGAATAGGGTTAGGTGACAGTGGGCAGGCTCTGCTATGCAATAGAAATGATTTTAGAGGTTGGATTAAATAGGTGGATTTGTATGAATCCCTTCTCTTAGTGACAATACATGTCATTTGTTCTATGATTATTCTGTAGGACGTAAAGGGCGATAGCATTTCTGAGCAGAGGCCCTATCTTAGTCTGATCAGGCTGCTACGATGGAGCACTATGCAATGGGTGGCTTATAGACGATGGGCTTTTATTTCTTACAGTTCTGCAGGTCGGAAGTCAAGATCAAGGTGCTGCCAGATGCAGGGTGTGGTGAGGGCAAACTTCCTGGTTTGTAGATGGAATCCTTTTCTCCCACGAGGGAGCTGTCTCTTTCACAAGCAGGCGGCTCCCCTTTGTAAGACCTCTAACACACACAACTGGGGCCTTTGGAATGATCTTGCTAGGTGGGTTTCATACCTCGCAGACCCCCTGGAGACCTCTCCAGGCCTCCCAGAAACCCCTGCTGAGGAGGAGTTGCAGGATCAGTGTGGTTACCTAACTGGGTTTCAACCCCAGAGGCGTCTGACTTGTCCCGTTTCACAGACTGAGCTCTGTGTGGGATTTCAACTGAAGAGACGAGCCTGTTGTTTACAAAGCTTAGAACTGCCAACCTGGGGCATTTTGTCAAAGCCACACACGGGCTTTCCCCCTCCACTCCCAGGGGCCCTCCTGAACTCTGCCTTGCCTCTTGGTTGGGTGCTTCAGGGCTGGCTCAGCTTCATCAGAGCCACTGAAGTGAAGAGGACAGGAAGGTTCTTATGGGCTGTGTGCTGAAGTCTGCCTCGATCCCAGCCTGGCCACTGCCTGCCACTGATCAAGGAGAATGAGGACTGCCCTGTTCCTGGGCCCAGGTTGGCAGGCCGAGACCCCCAAGCAGCAAGGTGCACTAGTCTCAGGGAGGCTGCTGACCTTTCACCTGGGCTTGGGAAGGAAAGCCTTGCTCCCAAAGCCAGGACTTCTCCTGTGTGTCTGCTACATGTTCTCCTAGGACACCGGCCCATACCCTAGCCCAGCTTGTTCAAGCTCTGTGAAGTGGCTCTGATGCCCTGAGTACTGGTTTTGTCTCTGACCTCCCCACATCTGTGAGAGAGAAGGACAGGCCTCCCTGCCATGCGTCCCCACCAGAGAGGCCACAGGCTCAGGGGCTGAGGAGTCCAGGCTGGCTCAGCAAGGCCCAGGTACAGATACTGGCTCGGCCTGCTTGTATGTGTGATTCCAAGGCTTTGCTCTCTCATCGAGGACATGGGATGATGGGATCTTGCTCTGAAGGTCAGTGGGAAGGTTCAGCAAGGTCATCTGTATAAAGCCCTGAGTGACCTCCCAGTAAGTGGTGACGAATGCTGATGGTTTGTGGGCCTGGTTGAGAGTTTTGCAATACTGAGAAGTATATTTTAATAGCGATATAGACATGCTGTCAAAAAACCCTGATGAGCTGGGGAAATTGCTCGGTGGTCTAAGTGCCTGCCTGGCAAGTAAGTTCGAGGTCCTGAGCTCCATCCCTGGTACCACCTGCTGTGTGGGGCCTGAAACAGGGCATGCTGGTGCCTGCCTGTAATCCCAGCAGTAAGGAAAACTGAGACAGGAGGGTCACTGTGAGTTCAAGCTGTGTAGTGAGACCTGTACCAAATAAATGAATAAATAAATGAACCCTGATGGATATAAATAAAAGTCTGATCCTTGTTTTGTTTCTCTGTATGCACTTATTTTCTTTTTTTGCAAAACTAGAGGTCAAACTCAGGGCCTCTTTATTTTTTGTTTCAAGACAGAGTGTTGCTAAGTGACCTAGACCGTACTCGAACTTGTGATCCCCCTGTCTAAGCCCCCGGGTAGCTGTGATTACAGGCACATACCACCATGCCCCACCAGAAGTCACCCTTCTGAAATCGTCTCATGTGAGCTGCAAACCTTTGGAAAACCCATCTTGTCACATTCATTACAAACTCTCTCACTGACTGGCCCTGGCTTGAATTGAATGAAGTTAATGGCCAAGGACTTTATGTCTGGGAGGGTTGGAGGGCACTGTGGAGAGAGGCAGGACCCACGTGCTTGCTGCTCTGATTGCTGTGGGCTGCTGGGCAGGCCTCAGCCTCCTTGTTCTTGTTGCTCTTGCCTTTAGCATGGGACTTGTGCCTGTGACTTCCAAATTTGGAAGCTGCTGCCTATTTCCAGAACCTTCTGCCTGAGACCCAAGTGGCACTGGTGCTTCCACTCAGTGCCCAGCAGCCCAACTTGGGGCTGAAGAAAGCCAGGCAGGCAGGCCGAGGTCAGTCCAGGCGCTCTGTTGAATGCTTGTGCTGTGCCCGCCTGCGTCCTCTCACCACTCACTGGCCCTGGGACAGTGACCACGCCCTCGGCGCTGCGTTCTTTCTTGTGTCAGCCCTGTTGCACGGCACCTCTCATCCAAGGTCAGTTTCCAGACCCAGTGCAAGTGCTATCTCCCTTGAAGCCTTCCCTGGGCCCCATCGCATGCCCGATGTGGGTGACTGTTCTCTGGCATCCATTCCCAGGGACCTCGGGTGCTCACAACCTTCTATGTATGTAATTACTATGCTGCGAAAGACATGTCTACTTATTTAAAAAATTCAGCACAATAAGGATTTATGCAAAACTGTGCTTTTTCTTCTTCCTCATTTCCAATCCTCTTCTCCCCACTCCCAAAGCCCCTCTGAAGGGTTTCAGGTGCTGTATCGGCATGAACACACACACACACACATACACACATGCACACACACACACACATTGTGGCAGATGGCTTCCGACAGGGTCCCGAGGACCCCCTCTCCTGTACTCGTTCCCTGAGGAGACCCCTCCCCTCATGAGTAACCTGGATATGGTGGCTCAGTTCTTTTTTTCTTTTAAATTTTATTTATTTATTTTTCTTGTTTCAGAAGTTTTGTTTGTTTATTTATTTATTTTTATAGCCGGCTCAGCCTGCCCTTAGGGCAGGGCTGGTGCAGCATGTGGTGCTGGGGATTGAACCGTGGTCCCTGAAGCTGCCTAAGCTTTCCTAAACAGGCGCTTTAGACCACTGAGCCATCCTGCCGGCCTCCCCCTCCCCCCGTTGCCTCAGTTCTAATGAGCAAAAGATGGTAAAATGGGTAGGATTCCTTGTCTCGAGGAGGCCCCAAGAGACTGACCTCGGTGTCTTGGTCTCTCCTTGGCCCTTCCCAAAGGCTTTCTCTGACAAAAGAGGCTGCTTGCAGGAGAACAGAGGGTGGTCACCAGCCCTGCTCCACTGAGGAGCATCCAGAAGCCCCAAGGAGTGTCTGCTTGGGCCTGCGGATGGCTGCACCTGTGAGAGCCCATGGGCTGGGGACCCTGCTGAGCCGAGCTCCCTCCACACTTGCAGAGAAGCAGCTGTGAACAGGTGCTACCCAGCTGGGCAGCTTGGACAATTTGTTAGGAAGCCCTAGATGACCAGCACTTGCTCAATGCAGCTGCTTCTCTTTGTGGGACACATTGGCCACAGTAGGAGGGCGTGAACAGCGGGTGTGCACATTCCAGCTGGCAAAGGGAGGGGCTGCACTGTGCTCCAATATCTGTCAATTCCTGCTCCCAGCACCCCAGGCAATATTTATTTATTTATTTATTTATTTATTTATTTATTTATTTCCTAAAGATTTTGCTGATCTGAAGGGTGAAAGCAGCACCTCAGGTTGGTTGGTTTGCACCATTTTTTTTTTTTTTTTTTTTTAAAAACATAGTAGTACAGGGTCCACAGGGTCCACAGGGTCCACAGGGTCCACAGGGTCTCACTACACAGATCAGACTCATAGTGATTCTCTTGTTTTCAGCCTCCCAAGCACTGGGATTACAGGCATGTGCCACCACACCCAGTCTCAATCCCTGTTTTAATGATTACAAGTATGCGCCCCTGGGGCAGGGCTGGCATGCTGGGGATTGAACCCTGGTCCCTGTGTCTGCCTAAGCAGCACCATTTGCTTTGCTTTGCTCTCCTTTCCCTTCCCTTCCTTTCCCTTTCCTTCCTTTCCTTTCCTTTCCTTTCCTTTCCTTTCCTTTCCTTCTCTCTCTCTCTCTCTCTCTCTCCCTTCCTTCTTCCCTTCTTTCCTTCTTTCCTTTTCTTCTTTTTTTTGTTGTATTTTTTAGGAAGGTCTACAGGGTGTTAGGGTCTCACTGCTAGATCGGATCACTCCTAGTGATCACACCTGTTTACAGCCTCCCAACAGCTGAGATTACAGGCCAGCGCCACCATGCCCAGTCTCAATTGCCATCTCAGCACACCCACTGGGGCGGGGCGGGGCTACAGCCCCTGCTCAGAACCATTTTCTTAACTACAGGGGAAATCGACAATTTTCTATACAAGTGGACACTATTTTTTTCTTATATTTATTTCTTTATTGTTTGCCTAGGTAAGGTGTAGTATTGTAGAAACATATTTAAAATAGACATGTATCATCTTTGCCATCAAAGAGTCCACAGCCTAAGTAACACACCATATAGGGAATAGCTCAGGTGCTGAAGTATACATGTGTATTTCATGGTCTGGGAAGAGACCAGAGTTTTCTTCAGTTACTTGAGGAGATACACAGAGCAGGAAGGACTTGGCAAGGGTAGTAGAGGTGTTTGTCAGGAATGCAGTGTGGGTAGAGACCCCACGGCAGCAGCAGGCCCGTGTGCAGGGGTAGCCGGATAGAGACAGCAGATCAAGCGGCTGGGGAAGAGACAGAGCAGGGCAGTTGTTGCTGACTGTGGCCAGGCCTGGGCCTTGCTCAGGCCTATGGATGCCATTGTGCAGGCAGCAGGGAGCCGCTGGCAGGTTTTGCCTGAAGAGTGATGTGGCTGAGTGACAGGGCTTGGGTCTGTGTGGGGACGAGGCACGTCTCTCTGACCCTCAGGGGCTCTGCATCAGCCGCACCGCTCTGGCCACATCCAGGCATTCGGGCTGACCTGCAGAGTGCATGAGGAGGTGGGTCCTCTCCGTGGGAGACAGTGGCCAATCTGGGCTGAGGCCATTGGTGTGGCTGGATTGAGAGCCATATGCTGGGACCTGAGAGATTCTGGAAGCCAGAAGAGGGGTCCTGGCACCAAAGGGTGCTCGAGGGCTGTGAAACCTAGAGAGGGAGAGAGAGAGGGAGAGGGCGAGAGAGAGGGTGAGGGAGAGGGAGAGGGAGAGGGAGGGAGAGGGCGAGGGGGAGGGGAAGGGAGAGGGAGAGGGAGAGGGAGAGGGAGGTCTTGGTCACCCATGGGTCCCCAGGACAGAGCCCTGCTGGCTGTCCTTGCCACTTCTCACATGTGTAGACCCCGTTCTTGCCTCAGAGATGCTTAAGGACTTAGGCTCCACCCACTATGCTCTCTGTGTTCTCCTTTCCTCTGCGCTCTGGCAGGGTCACCGTGGAGGGGAGCCTTCTCCTTGGCATATTACCAAAGAGGATCGGTGTTCCCAGGGAGGACCACGTGAAGTGACAGGAGCCCAACCTTTTTCTCATGAGCAAAGATCCTTCCCTGACAAGTATGGTTCTTTCCCCTGGATGTGACCCCCGTCCATTTTCCCTCTGTCACAGTCCCTCAGGCATCACCAACCTCCTAATCAATGGCCTGTACAGGGGCTGCTGCGGTTAGCAGAACTGCCCAAGGCCATGGCTGGGCCGGGGATCCAGCTGTGACTGGGGAAGGGTGATTGTGCCAATAGTAGTCTAAGTCACTACATGGTACCCACTGTGCTACATGCTCCCTGTATGACTGGCTTCAGATGAACCAACAGTCCGAGGGTATTTGTAGGGTCCTCACCAGCTCCTCTATTTTACAGGTGAGGAAAGAGCCAGGTAGAGATGTTAATAAGGAGACCAAGTCAGACTGGTGCAAGGAGGTGGGTTGGAACTAGTGTTAGGAATATTAATTTATCCCTCCTTGTGCAGGTACCTGGGTTCCCCCAAAGCCTAAGCCAATTCACATCAATCATGGTGGGCTTCTATCTGGGGGCCTGGGAAGGATCCATTTTCAGATGACACCAAACTGGCCCCTGTTACAATGTCTGTCATGAGGCTCCCCTTTCAGGTACCAGGGTACTTGGCCTGTGGTCCGTCCAGAGAGAGGCTCAGCATGATCTGACCTGCGGCCTTGCTGAGCTAACACTCAGGCAAGGGCAGCGTGGGCTTGCGATCCTAGGTGTGAATGAGTGCCAGACCCCAGGGAGAAGTGGGAGCCTGGGGGAGTGGACAGAATGAGAGGACAGGGCAGGCTCAGTAGGGAGTGGCTGTGAGGTCTGTCCTGGGCCTGGACACCCTGCAGCAGGGCTTGAAGACCCTAAATCAGGTGGAGATACTCACAGTGTACAAAGACAGCTGGCATCTTTGTCTCCATCTGTTTCTGGTTTAGCTCTACTTCCTTCTCTTCTTTTTTCAATATGGAAATAGCATTATTATTTTCCTGAACGTAAAACTCATGGTCTTTATTAAAAAATCAGACGTATAAAAGTTTAAGGCAAACATAAAAATAGTCCATCATTCCCACCATCCAGAATAGGCCCTGAGACACGTTGGTGAATAGCTACTAAGACTTGTTCTGTTTTTATAGAATGTGATTGGATTAGAGAAACTGGGGTCCAGCCCAAGTTTGTCACAAATACCCTCCTGTCTCAGCAGCATCTGGGGCTCTGTCTGGTCAGTCCATATGGACTATGTGCTTCCACTTTCATTTTTTTTTTTTTTTTGTTGTTTCTTTGAAACAGGGTCCCACTAAGGTGCCCAGGCTGGCCTTAAACTCATGATCCTCCTGTCTCAGTCTTCCAAGCAGCTGGGATTACAAGTATATGCCGTTATATCCAGCTACCCTGGGGTTGCAGAGAACAGTGGAGACACTGCTTATATAGGGAGCAGTGCTCAGAGTGATGGACGGAGCTTGTCTGGGTAAGTTGAAAAGTCCCTGGTCCATGGGAGAATGAGATGCCAGACTTCTTTCCATCCATCAAATATGCATCTAAATCCATCCCATATGTCAGGCTCAGTGCCCTGACTGGACATATGTGATTGAATGAATCATGGTCTACACTGGCTGGGGGCAGAGAGAGGGAAAGACTGTGACCTGAGATGTTTGGAGGAGGACATTTGATCAAGGACAGATTTCAGAGTGGAGAAGGAGGGTAGGGCTGGATATTCCAGACCAGAAGGATAGGCAATGCCAGTAGTTTGATGGAAAAGCAGAACACATGTGTAACATATGAGTATGGAGAGGGGGAGATGGTAGATTGGAAATCACTGGTTAGGAGCAGATCTTGAAGGGCTCTGAATACCTTGTAAAGGGATTCATTCTATGGGTCTTTGGGAACCTTGGAATGATTGGGGCAGGCAAAAAGTGTGACCCAATAAGGATCCCTCTGAGCACTTGTCTGAAGGATGGTCAGAGGGGAGAATCTCAGGCTAGGAGAACAGGCAGAAGTTTCCACGAGAGAGAGAGAGAGAGAGAGAGAGAGAGAGAGAGAGAGAGAGAGAGAGAGAGAGAGACAGAGAGACAGAGACAGAGACAGACAGAGAGACACACAGAGAGGGAGAAACAGAGACAGAGAGAAAGACAGAGAGACAGAGAGAGACAGAAAGAGACAGAGAGAGACAGAGAGAGGCAGAGAGAGAGAGAGAGATCAGAGCCAAGCACTGACACTGAGAGTGCAGATCTTGGGGCTCAGCATGTGAGACTGGGGACTGGCTTTGCAAGCTGCTATCTCTGGCTGTTGAGGGAACGGATTGTCTGAGCTGAGACAGAGATGGGGTGAACTGGGAGGCAGCCGTGGCGGTGAGGTTTGCTGCACCCTCTTGTGCTGGCGAGGGCAGGAGGAGTCAGCAGTGACCCATCTCCATCTGTAGTTTACTTTTGGAGCCTCAGTCTCAGGTGGGCCTTGGAGATGACTGTCCAAGTGTCCTGGACAAGGAAACACAGCCAGAGGGAATGAAGGGCCCAAGGGTGCACAGCAATTCTCTTGACAAATTGGGCGCACAGTCTGGGTGCCATGATTCCGAGGACAGGCTGGGCCCAGCCTGCAGGTGCCATGGCCCTGTGGGATGGTAGCCATGGGCTCTACCTGGCACCAGACACATCTGAGCTCTACTACTTCCTAGTGGGCTGCTGTGCACGTGTGTCTCAGTACCCCTAGGCTCCTCTTTCCTGGTCTGTCTATGGAATGGTGACTAACACCTGTGGACTGACTGGGACAGGGTGGGCAGGTGCTCAGCTGTGTAGTGGGTACAAGGGAGATGCTCCCTATGGCAGCCCTCTGCCCTTGCCCTTCCAGGCTTGGGTGCACATCCCAGCCTCTCATGTCTTCATCTCCCCACTTCTTTGAGACTCCTCAAACTGTGCCCCACGGAGCGGCTCCTTAGCTTCCTCAGGACGCACTCAGTGTTCTTACCTTGAAATGAGGAAAATGATTCCTTCTGGCTGGGACTGTGGGGGAATGAAAGGAGGCCACACCTGGAGGTTTGCAGCGCGTCACGGGCAGTGGCTCGCGCTCCAGCCCAGCATCTGGCTCTGCCGAGTACACTCCTCTGACTTTCTAGGCAGCCCAGGAAGACCCGGGTGCCCGGGATGGGGCTCCTTGCATCAGAAATATCAGTAAGCTGAGCTTGGCATTTTGAGGGACCCTGCAGGATGCCCTGGAGCGGTTTGAAAGGCTGATTTAGAAAGAACATTCTCCTATTTGCTGTGTCTCTTTTTAACTCATTTTGCTTTGATTTTTCCACTTGCTAGTAACCGTGTATGAGTTACCTGCTCTGTGATCTGTACATTAAATGCACCCATTCGGTATGAGGAGGAGGAGGAGGAGGAGGAGGAGGAGGAGGAGGAGGCAGCGGCTGTGCTCATTCACGCTTTTTGTTTCTAATTATGAAGACAGGGCATTTAATATTCTTCAGACTGCCATGAAAGCTGCCATTCCTGTTGAATAAAGAGAGAGGGGTGGTCCTGGGCCTTCTGGATTCTTGGTTATCACATGTGAGCTTGACCAACGGCTGCTGTCTCCTGCGCTCCCCGGTGCGATCTACCGTTTCAGCCCAAGAAGAAAAGTGGAGGTCCGCAGCTTGGCCCACTTTCAGGGCCTTTGCGTGTGCTCTTCCCTCTGTCGGGAGTGCTGTTCACGTTGATGCTTCTTAACCTCTTCGCAAATATTATTTATGATGTTCTGAGTTATCAACTTGATGTATAAATTGTAAATATATATTTTTTATCAGCGAGGCCTTTCCTCACCACCTTATCTAAACCCCTCCTCGTTACTCTGGTTCACCATCCCTCATTCCACTTATCACTCCTGTCACTGGGGTACGTGTTGATTTATTGTCTGTCTGCTAGGTGCTAAGATCCCTGAGCGCAGAGGCCGCATCTGGCTTGGCTCCTGCGATGTTATCTGCACCCTGGTTGAGCCCTGCTGCACAGATGACGGGCAGCAAGGGGTTGCTGCACCCACCAACGCTCAGTTTCAGGAGTGGGGTTCAGGCAGCTGGGGGTTGGGGGGAAGATCTCAGGGATAGGTGCTGCGGACACCTTGGGCTCTGGTGATTTCTCATGGAACCATTTTCCCACCAACTGCTGGGGCCTGGAAATATGGGGAGGAGGTGCAGGTGATTCCCACTTCGGCCCTGCTGCGGACGCATTGCAGTGCTGCTGTGTAAGCGGTGTGGTAGGAGTCAGCCCGAGGCATGTAGCCTCCCCACCCCCTGTCCATCTGAGGTGTTACCACAAACTCAACTGTGGGCCTTCTACAGTGGGAATTACCTCTGTCCTCCCTCCCCCCACATTTCCTACAAGGATGCCTCCTCTTTTGTGAATTGCTGGCTCTGTGCCAGCCTCATGCCTCAGTGCTGTCACTGGCAGTCACTCGCCTTAATCCTCAGGGCAGTCTTCTGAGCTGGGCATAGACAGCATCTCCTCTCACTGGTGAGAAACCCAAGACGTGAGCCGATGATGTTGCCTATCTAATAATGGAAGAACTGGGACTTGAACTCAGGTAGCTCTGTCCCTAGTAGCCCTGGGCTCAACCACTGTGCTAGAGCCAGAGGTAGGAGGGCACTGGCCCACATCCATCCTATAGTTCCTTTTGGAGCAGCTGGACAGAACTTGGCCCCTTAGTTATGAGATTCAGGTCGGGTAGGAAGTAGAGACTAGAGTTTTGAATCAGCCTGTTCTGGATTCAGCTTTTGCCTTCGGTTGACCTTTAAGCAGTTCACACCAGAGTTCCGAAGCTATGGCATCCATAGTTCCTGTGGTCATCCTTGGTCCCTTGCATCTTACCAGAAGGAACAGTGGGTACAACCCACTCTAGCCCTCTCTGCCCTAAACCTCTAAGGCTTGGAATGGAGGTGGCAGGTCTATAGTGGCTTATTTGGGAGACATTAGACTTACAGTCACCTGACTCTAAGCCCTGACTTGAAATACCTGCTTCACCTTGTGTTTTGAAGCCACTAGTTGCAAGGGGTGGAATTTAAGGAATCCCAAAGGCTTTTCCCACCTGTCTTTAGGGCCTGCTTGCCTCTGGTGAGTGGCCCAGGGCACCTGAAAGTATCTTGCTGTGGAAGGAGGATTGTGCTTAGAGCTAGAGCACTGGACAGAGATTTAAGCCATAGCACCCCTTGCTGGTGCCTCTGGGAAGGTTGCTCAGCATCTCTGAGTCCTTATTTCTCTATTTCAAAAACTGCTTGGCTTTTGAAAGGGCTGTAGCAAAGATTTTATTCTTTGGCGACAAAGTAAGTCAAAGCTTTTCAAACTTTTCCACCAAAGCAAATCTGAACTGTAAAAGAGTAAACAGGTATCCTGGAGGGCTGAGGGTATAGCTTAAAGCAGCCTGCCACAAAGCTCAGACTTTATTTGAAGTCCTACAAGAGCTTAAAAATTCATGTGAATTTTGCATGCAGCTCCATAATGTATCGTGTTCTTCCTTTGAACACAGGGACGGTGTTTTAAGTCACTTACCACTGGCTGATTTCCACACCAGCAGGATGGGCCACATTTGGCACGTGGCTTACATTGTCCCTGGCACATGGCTGGATGGCCCGAGGGGTTGTGTGTATCCAGTCTAAGAAGAATTCATGTAAGTAGAAGTGCTAGAGAAAGAGCAAAAAATGTTACATAAAGGTCAGGGAGTTTTAATGTGAGTGGTGGCAGTAATGGGAACACATCCGTCAGTGAGCAAGATGGAGAGACGAGGAGTGGAAAGGCACATGGATGCTGAGGAATAGCAATTTGGTAGAGGCTGGGTGGTGGTCCAGCAGCGCATGAACATCCCAAATCCCAAATGGGCCAGGCTCTGCCCATGCTCCTACTACTGGAGCCATCATACAGAGACTTGGAGGTGAGACATGGTCCAGCACAATTGTCAGCAGGCCCTGGGGCTTGACTGCTCTAGTGCTGTTGAGGCCACTTGTCCTCTTCCGCTAGGAGTAAGGATCTTTGATACCACTGAGAAAGCTGCTGGCCGCTAATGTCACAGTGAATGATATATTCACTGGCTCTTTTGGCATAGAATTGTTTTTCTATAAGCCACCCCATCCTATTACCCTCCCTGCGGGTTCCTACATTTTTTGCATGGCCACAGGGCCTTGCCTGTGTGGTCCTTCTAGCCATCTCCCCAAGCCCACTTCCTCTGGAGCCCTTCATGCCCATCATCATTCCCTGGATGACTGTGGCAATGTCCCAGAATTCCTGGGAGTGCAGATTTGGCCCTCTGTGACCTGGGCGATAGCTACAAACCTTCATAGTCTCCTTTTCCCTCTTCTTAGCAACTCTTTAAAACTGCAAACCTCCCATGCAGAAACGCGAATATTTCACAATATTACAAAGTGCCTGAAAGCAAATATTTCCCAGGAACTGTGGGAGTGCAAGCAAACACCTTCCTTTCTGCCTTCGTTAGTTCTGGGAGAAAGCAGATAATGAGTTACCCTTTCCACAATGAGCATTCAGTGGATTTTTGGCTACATTATTCAGAGCAAATATAAACAGGGTAAGTTAAAGGCATGGATTATTACAAAATAAAATTGGGATACATGAAGCTTAAAAGTCTTAATTTTAAACTACTCCTCACAATAGACTAGAAACTTGATCCTCCATAATTCTTTGCAAACAGCGTTTGCATTTTATTACTGAATGTGTCTTCTATTGGCCTATGATGAGATTTGGCTCATGTTTTTGCATAAATATAATAAAAGGAGACTTCCCAGTGAACATAGATTTAGGAAATAGTGTTTACTTATTTCTCTCAATTCAAATGAGTGTGAACTAGAATTTTTTTTTTTGTTTCAGTAATTTTTTTTAAACACAAAGACTGCATATTGTTTCTTTCTATAAAGAACACAAAGCAATCCAGGGATGATTATGGGTTTGATTTCTCCCTGGGAGAGTGCAGGCCTGTACTGTGAATATGCCAGTCAGTAAGCAAGGCTCCATGCTGCCCAGATGGGCTGGGACTTGGTGTGAAGGTGACCGTGGGCTGGGTTCTGGGTGCTGGAAAGCAGTAGCTGTTCTCTGGGGCAGGCCCTTCCAGCCCCTGGAGGGAGGACATGGTGGAACTGAGGCTGAGGGTGAGGGCCTGGAAGGATGGAAGAGCCACCATGTGAGTGATGGGCAGGGCAGCTGCTGACCTGGGGTTGGCTGTGGAACCTCAGAGGCTCCTTTGGGTCTGGAGCAAACAGCAGGCTGTGAAGAGATACCAGAGGCCTGGAGGTGCCCAGAGCTGGGCCAGATCAGAAGCCTTTCTCTGCCATTCCTGACAGCAATTCAGTCATGGGTACAAACCTCTCTTTGAGTCTCAGTCTTATTGCCCAAAGAATAGGATAATGATAGGACTTATTCTGAAAACTTACTGGGATATTTACGATAAAGAAAATGGTATCAAGTACTTTGCTTGGTGCCTGGTCCATATTTGCCCTTGAGAGTTGGTTGGTTAAGCTATTGGAAGTGTATACATTTGGGAGAATCTGGTAGTTCTGAATCCCAGTCTGCTCTGCCCTCGAGTGAGTTCTGAATGTCGGTTTTGATTATAGCTAAATATTGAGAGTTGGAGCGCTTCAGCTGGCTTAGGTACCTTAAGTGTTCAGAATGTGTTTTGAGTCACATTGAATTTAATTCTTCCTATAAACTGGTCATCTGTGTTGTTTCAGGTGTTTTCTCTTTGTCAGATTGTTTCTACAGGGACAAGGCCCATTCTCCACAATCCTCTCGCCTGCAGGCTTTTCTCACTGGAACACTCTTCCTGCAATATGCACATACTACCACCAGGTGGCAGTAATGCCACAGGTCTCTTCCACGAGCCCCTACAGAGCAAAAAGGATTTCTATTCTTGGGAGGTGTTTGAAAATGGATTTCTATTTATTAAACCAGTTCAATAAGATTAACCTACTTACCACTCCCAACTTTAAGCATAGCAAGCATCACAGCAGCTAATGAGACAAAAGACAAAGTGTTTGGTACACTCAATTATCTTTTCTTAACTAATCCCTAAAGAGCGTCTAATCCCCGATCCTGTTCTTCAGGGAAGGAAGTTTTTTCTTAACACTCAGGTTTGTTCTGCGTGTCCCCTCACTCCCCAGAGTTCTCCTCTGCTCTGGCTCCTCATCTCTCATTCAGACCCTGCTACAGGGCTTAGGCTCTGTGGTGGCCCTAGGCCAGGGACCCTCAGAGTCTGGGAGATCTGGAAACAAAGCAAGAGGTCAGAAACCTAAATACCTACTGTCCAGGTAGGTAACAGGGTGCATAAAATGGGTCTTGGGGGGCTCAGGTCTGGAGACTTGAGCTCCACATGAGACCTGGGAACAGTAACTCAGTCAGTGTCATCTGATCGTTACCAGGTGCAGCCATGTTGGGGCACTGCCAGGTCTTCCTATTCCTTACAGTAAACCCAGTATTTAGATTTTAAAATATCAACTTTTTGTCTTTAAAATGCTGGGCCAGACTTGGCCATTGGGCTGAACTAGAGATTGTGAGAGGCAGACACAGGGCCCAGTGTGACAGCAGGGAGGGGGCAGAATCAGGGACTGTGGGAGCATAGAGGAGGAAGTGAGGACTCTGCTCCAGGTGTGAGTGAGAGGCTCATTCAATATTCATGCAAAAAGTCAGTACTCATTGTATTGTTGTCTCGTGTAGTTTTGCACCGGATGTTGGGGCTGCGGTGGGGGTGGGGCAAGAGGAGCCTAGTCTCTGGCTTCATGGAATGTGGGCAGCCTCAGGGGGACACACATAAATGTTGAGTTGTATCATGGTTTCAGTTAAGTTGTGTAACGATGTCTGAGGGGCGGGTACACGATGATAGTCCAGGGTGAGCCAGGGACGGCTTCCCAGAGGAAGGCATGCTTGCCCTGAGAGTTAAAGAAGTAGGGGTTCAGTTTGTCCATTGCCGTGTCATTCCCTTCTCCCTCCAGAGGTGAACTAAATGCTCACTGGGGAGGCATGGAGTTCTTTAGCTCAGGCAAAGTTCCAGCGAAGGAGCCTTTGGTCAGGAGGAGGCCCTGATGGTCAAGGTCTGAGTCTTTCCTTCCCAGTGAGGGAGAAAGAGGGACTCCTTCAACCTGGGCCATGTGCAGAAGCAGCAGTGCTCAGGCTGGTAGTGGGACGCCCTGGTGCAGGCTAGGGAGAGCAAGCGGCTCCTCTAAAGAGCAGAGGGAGGGTCCCAGCCAGGAATTTGGGAAGTAGCATCCTGGCAGAGGCTGGAGGTGCAGGACCCTGGCTCAGAGGCCAAGGAGAGCCCAGGTTCTGTTTTTGACGCCTGGAGCTGAAGGCCAAGGCTCCTAGGGTCGGGAGGGAGCTCAGGGCCCACAGTTATGCAGAGGGCTTAGAAGTCAGATGCACAACTGTCTGAGGTCTGCCTGGTGGGCTGGGTGTTCCAGTGGCACCTTGGGGATAAGGGGCTGGCGTGGTGTCTGGTCCCTAAATCCGAGTTCCTCTTTTCTGCCCCCTTTTCTCCTGCTCAGTAGGACTGGCAGCAGGAAGTATCTACCTCTGCTGCCCTCCCTCTGCCTGCCCCAGGGGGCAACCTTGTTCTCAAGACCATAGGCTCTTGTTCCTGCCTGCTTTTCCTCTTTCCCCACTCTGGGCCTCACCCTGCCCACTGCGCTTTGCACAGCTATCTTTAAAGAAACCAACTAAACATTTGAGAGAACATTGTGTTCAAAATAAAACATTAACAAAGTGGCTTGGGGATGCAGCACAGCATGAAGGCTCTAGGTTCAACCCCCACTCTCACACACACGCACGCATGCACACACACACACACACACACACACACACACACACACACACGCATGCACGCACAGAGTCACTGTCCCAGTCTGCCCTCTGCCCAGCCCTGGCTGTCCAGGACGGTGGCCATGGCAGGGAGACTGGAGCTGGACCCTGGTTCCAGTACTCCCCACTGTGTGACCTTGGACATGACAACACAGATGAGAGCTAACAATTCTCAAACGCCACTCTTTCTATTTCGTGGAATGTTTTGTGATTGGAACACAAAGATCAGGAGGATGGCTCAGTGCTACTCTTTCTTTTTAAAGTAGAGGACTTGGCAGCTGCCGCTGAGCCAACTGTTTCATGAGCTTCGCGCAGGCTGCGCCACTCCGTGGACAAGGACGCTAGCGGCACAGCAGCTCAGCTGCTTTAAGGCTTTCCAGCGAGAGGCAAGCGCAGGAGGCATTCTCACTTGAATCTTCCCTCAAGGTGCCTTCATGAAGGTGGGCCATGGGTCCATTGGGTCCTCTGCCTGTTTGTTGAGAGACCTGGGGCACCTAGCTGCCCGGGCCTGATTCTCACCCTCAGGGACCGTTTGATGTTTTCATGTACATAAAGTTCTCAGGCAGGGACTCAGTATAACCTGTTGGTTATGACTGTGACTGTTTATAAGTTAGATCATGTACACGATGCCTGTAATACCTCTGACAGAAGACAGATCAATTCACAGTAGCCACCCATAATAAGTACAGTCATAATTAATCATGATAAAAGTGCACATAATGGCTTGACATCCACAGCGTAGGGTCTTAGTAAAGTTTTACAAATCCAGGGAGACTCTGATTGTGAACCATTTGCCAAAGGGCCTGGTGCCTGCAAAGTATTGAACCTAATGTCAGTGTTACTGGGCTGACAAGCACAGGAAAAGATGGCATGTAGGGTCCTCGGCACAGGGCTGGGTACTCAGTGCAGGGTTGTTTCTGTTTTCCTTCAGCACCAGAGACACAGCCTCAGGTCAGAGAGCCAACAAGCCCCAGGCTGTGGTGTCCCTTTTAGTAGCTTCTGGGTGTAGGGTGGTCACCCCTCCTCACCTCCTGGACTGTGCCAAAGTCTCCTGAGCTCTGGTGACCAAGCTCTGCTGAATGGTCTTGACAACACTGGCCACCTCCCTCTGGGTGGCCCCAGGGTGCCTCTCATCCTATTCTAAGGCTGTCCTCGTGTGGGTGTGGCTCTTTCAGTCCTTGTCCTTAGCCTGGAAAGTTGTGCTCCTTTCACATATGCCCAACCTGACACCCTGTGGGGCTCTGAGTCTGCACCTAGGATCAGACAGGGGCAGATCAGCTCTGGCCACTGATGTGCTCCTCATTCACCTACAACGCCCAGTTCAAAGTGAATCCTCCATCTCTCCTGGGGACTAGGAGCACGTTGGTCACCTATGGGCTATGCTGAGGCCCCTCTCCTTCTAGGAGCTCTCAGGGGCCTCACAGGTGCAATCACCAGCAGACTCCAGGGAGGACTCTGATCTGTTCCTCTCTGGACATACATATTGTTACGGTTTGTGCCTAGGTGTCTTCACGGGGCCATAGGTGGGGCTTTTTCAGAGGTGGTTGGGTCGAGAGTGTGTGATGCTGGGATTAGGGGTGTGCAGTCCACTGCCTGGCACCTGCCCTAAGCCCAGGGGCCTGGATAGAGCGTGAAAGGGCCAGAAAACCTGCCAAGGTCACTTCAACTTGCTTCTCCACTATGCTGTTGCTTTGTTGTCTTCTGCCCACCATGAACTGTTTCTCTTCTCCCGTGGCAGCCTGCCTTGGAGCTAGCTAGTCATGCACTGAAACTTCTCCAAACTACCAACCAAATAAACCTTTCTTCCTTTAACTGTAGGTGTTAGTTATTTTGTTGCAGCAACGAAAAAAGTAACTAAAACACACATGAATGCTTTCACACACGCACACACATACACACACACACACACTCAATATGTACTTCTCCATAGTGAAGAAGAATTCAAGGATACCCAACACCCAGACACCAAGACACACACACACACACACACACACACACACACACACACGCATAGGCACTCACATACATAGTCCCTCAGGCAAACCTCCTCCCAGGCACTCCACACCTGCCTCTCCACAACTGTTCTTGCACACTGTAGAAGCTCCAGGTATCTGAACACAGACCTGAGGCCCCACCCTTGCTGCCATCTATTGTCCCACATGCATGGCCCATCCATATCCCGACCCTTGCTCAGAGAGACACCCTGAAGACCTATGGATACCCGGGAACACTGTGCCCACAAGCCCACCAGTGTGCGCACCCCAATCTCACACATCGTGGCGCATCCCCTCTTCCTACCTGCAACCCTATCCACACATGGCTGCCCCTCACAGGACCCTGAAAAAGTGTGCTTATAAACGCGCACTTGCCTGTGATAGAGTGCTTCCTTTGGGCCTCTTCCGCTTGTAACAGATTAAAGGCGAACAGGCATTTGTCACGGGGAAGTGTACCCAGTTGTGTTGGAAAATGGACTTTTCGATGAGCGTGAGAGCTTGAACCTGTCACAGAGGGGAGGGTCTGTGTTATTGCAGCCTGCCGGGCTATGGTGGCTGTCGCAGGCTTATCGGCCATGGCAGGCATCACCTCCGACTGAAAGGATCCCATTACCGTAAGTAATGGCTTAATCACAGCCAGTTTGTAATGGAGATGACCTCTCCAAGTCCTGCTGGCCTCCGCCGATGGATGGCACCTCTCCACACGTGGCTAACAACACCCACTCGCTTCTGCTCCCCTGCTAAGCGCCCCACCCTCCCCCAGCTGGGATGCGGATTGGACAGCTGGGTGGGGGAGGCGACCAAGGGCAGCCAGAGGACGATGCCAACACCAACCTGCTTAACCAGCTCAGGAGGGGAAAATGGAGGCTGGAGAGGGCAGAAGCCACACCACCCTGTCTTGCATTTTAAAATGGAATAATAATGACAACGAGAGCTTAGTTTTGATGTATGTACCTAACATGTTTGTATTTTACTAGGCCTCATCTTGCTCTTGGCCCTGGGAGGTAAGGTATTACGTCTTCGCTTTATAGGTGAGGAGACTGAGACTCAGAACGAATCAGTCTTGTGGGTGGACTGATACTTCTTTTCCCACCTCAGAGCAGCCTTTTTCATGAAGGTGTCCATGTACTGGAAACTTCTATTTCCTGTCCAGAAGTTGTGTGTGTGCCATCTGCAGCTGGCTGCTGTGGGGCTGAAGGTCCCTCCAGCCTCAGCTCGAGGTCCTTGGTGAGGACAGGAAGCTGTTTGGGCTGGTCCACTGAGCATGCACCCTGTGGTCATCTGGGAGGTGGTGGGTTTTAAGCTACAAGCTGATGGCACTGTCCCTTTCCCTCCACACTGGACTCCCCTAGCCCCTGGGCAACTACCTAACACAGTACATCAGAGGATGGTAGGAGGGAACTAACCCTTTTTTCTCCTGCTTTGATTTCTCTTTTCTTGGGACAGGGTCTTGCTATGCGGTTCAGGCTGGCCTTCAGCTCACTGGGCCTCACCTCCCAAGTGCTGGCCTTATAAACAGGCAGCACTGCACCCAGACTTGACTGTCTTTAGCATCCTATGAGGGTCCGGAGAAGAGATCAGAGCTTAGAAACCTGTGGTTCTGGCACTGGCCAGCAGCATGAGCCTGGAACGTCACCTCGCTTGCCTGAGCTTGCTTCCCCCTGTGCCCAGCTCACTCTGAACCCTGTGGAGGTGTGTGGTCCAAAGGGTCTTATGCAGAGCTGTGCGAAAGGTCCTGCTACCTCACTGGTACTAGGTGTGGGCTACTCAGCAGAGTTGCCTGAAGAGAGGTCAGCAGGGGGAGAGTTAGTCTTATGAGTGGGACCCTGTGTGCTCTTGATATGCCCCACAACAGAGGGCGTAATCATAATGGAAAGTGGCCACACTATTGAGGAGGGCCATTTTTAAAATTTATTTATTTATTTATTTATTTATTTACTTACTTACTTACTTATTTAGCGGAGCCAGGGATCAAACTCAGGACTTTGCACTTGCCAGGCAGGCACCTGTGCCCCTGAGCTATCTCCCTAGCCTGAAGGGAGGGTCATTTAATTCTCTCCGAACTCTAGGCTATAAGGAACGTTGATAGTTTCATTCCTACCTTACAGAGGCATGAGATGAGGTCTGGTATTTCAGCGGTGTCATCTAGCTAGAAGACAGACTCCCAGACACCAACCCAGGCTGGGAGTCTGCACCTTAACCACACACTTGCCTGCCTGTGTTTGGATTAAGTGGGAAAACCCCAAAACCACCATGCATCACCTGTCTGTTGTCTTAGAGAAACTCACGTGCTCAGATTCTAGTCCAGGGCTGAGGCGGGGATTAGGCAGAGGGATGCGGGAAGCTGAGTGGTGTTCAAGTAGACACTGGGTCACAGAGAAGAGTGTGCTCAGGAGCAAGGCCCTGCCTCTGGGAAACACTAGCTGAGGCAAGCGGAGAGAGCTGGGGTGGGAAATTCCAGAAAAGGATTCTGTGCAGGAGGCTGGGTTTCACAGGCTGCCTTCTGTCACCAGGCTGATCTGCAAGGCCTCCTATGATGAGGCAGGCGGGAGGGGAAGCAGCCTGAGTCTCAGTTACTTAGCCATCTCTATGCTAGGATTATTTATTAAGTGGATCTTACGCACTGGACACCATGACAAGAAGCTACTAAATTTCCCTTCCGTGGTAGCATTTATCCAACATGTATTTGTTAGGTGCCTACTGCATACTGGGCCTGACACTACCAATTCAGTGGGGGGCAAGGTAGCTGTGACTCCTGCCTACCTAATAGTTAGCCAAGGGGATGCAAAGGAGTCCCAGCTCAGTGTCCTTGACAATGCTCCCCGAGGACAAATTCTGTGGCAGGACTGGTCCATCCCGCATCCGCAGGATGAATCCGTGAAGTACCACAGTGGTACCCACATTTTTACAGGGGAAGCTGAGGTCCAGAGAGCTCAAGTGACTTGCCTGGGATTGCACAGCTGCTGAGTGATGCAGCTGAGCCCGAGCCCAGATCTGCAGAAGGCTTGTGCTTTAGCCAGTGTGGCTCTGCTGGCACACCCTACTGGCAGTGTCCCTGCCACTCAGGGTGTGGAGAGTGGAGGTTGGCACAGCCCTGCCTGCTTCACCTGGAGTACTGCTTCCTTCCCGCTCCCCTTTCCCCACCCTCCAGGCTTTCCCAACCCCCTGAGTCTAGGCCTTGCCTTCCTTGCAGTTGGGGAGAGCTTATTCTCATGCTAATTGCAAAACTAATTGTTCTTATTGCAAAATCCATTATATAGTATATTTATATTGCAGATAATGAGCTGTTTGGATTAAATAGCTCACTAAAAGTCAATAAAAAGAAATTTGCTTCACTGTGCCTCCCCTCGTTTTTCACCGGCACCGTTAGCACAGCCGTCTTTCTCCCTGAAGGCTGGGATTCATTAAAATGCCTGGAGCTGGAAGGGGTCTCCTGTGCGGGCTTCCCCTTCTCTTGGAAAAGGCGTTTGGGGGAGAGGGTGGAGGGAAGAGCTGAGAGGCGAGACGCAGGTTCTTTCCCCTGGTTTTAGTAACACCGGGGAGGGACGGCCAGCCAAGGAAACTGCATTTTCATTTCTAGCAGAATTGAAGCATGTAGTTCTGAGAGCAAAATCCAAGGCTTGGTGGTGTGGGTGGAGACTGGGGGATAGGATGACAGCCGCTGCCACCTTCAGGGTGAGTGAGTGTGTGGGAAGCTGAAAACTTGTGGCCATCTCTGTGTCCCCAAGGGGTTCGTCGGAATGAAGGCAGCCTATAATCTGGGGCTGGCAAAGCCAGGCCCCCGTTTGTGCACCGGACAGTGGGTATCTAGGCAATGTTAGGGCCTGGGCTTCCTGGTTGTGGCCTCATGGAGCACAGCACATCTCTTGGGGACTTCCTGAAGTTTTCTGCTCTAGCCACATCCCTAATTTTTGGTTCTGATCCCGAAGATGGCTTATTGAAGCTAAGACCTACCAAGAGGAGGGCTGGCCTGCGAGGTCCTCACGTGGGACTTGTGCAAACATTGCTTCAGTTCAGGAGGTCTGGATGTCTCAGGAAGAGCTGGAGGCTGGATGTGAGCTCTGTCTGGTCCATGTATTTGACAGTGAGCACTCTGAGTGGTCACAGTAGTGCTGGGGGGAAAGGCCTGAGTCTGATTTCCTTTCCTAAGAGCAATTCTTGCTTTTGGTTTGAAAAAATGATATGATTTGAGTGTTGAAATGAACTGGATAGGTAACATGGTTCTGTGGAACATATGGCAGTTAGTCTCATTCATTCATCATTCACTCATTCATTCATTCCACATCTATTAAGTGTTCAGGTTATTGTGTGAGGCCTTAGAGCTGACTCAATAAGAACCAGCAAAGTCTTTCTCTTGGTCTAATGGGCGTGTAGGGGCCGATGCTGGCCAGATCATCGCACAGATGAGTGATTAATTAAAGCCAAGGCTGGTGCTGTGAAGAGCAGGCAGGCAGTCCTATGGAAGCCATCCTAGAAGGCCGTAGCCTGGGTTGGAGGACAGAAGACGTGCTGAGTGAGCGGAGCGCTGCAAGATGAATCCACCAGGCAACGGGTGCTACGGTTTGGATATGGCCTGGGTGTCCCTGAGGCTTCCTATGTTGCAACTTAACTCTCCTGGTGGGATATTAAGATTGGGAATTTGATTTGACTATGGTATTTAGAGAGGTGGTCTCTGAGAGGTGATTAGGATTACATAAAATCATTATATTGGAGCCCCTGTGATCGAATCCTGGTGGCTTTATAGGAAGAAGGCTGCCATGGACCTATGAGAGCTATGAGCCCACATAAACTTCTTCTTACAAAGTTAACCAGCTTCAAGTGTTTTGGTACAATAAGAACAAAAAATGGGCTAATAGAATGAGGGACATATGAGCAAAGACCCTCCTGATGGAGGGAGCAGGGGACAGTGCTGCGGCAGGGGAAAGGCCAGCAGGACAAGGCTGGGTACGTGGTGGACTCGTCTTATGTGGAGCTGTGTATGTCAAGAAGGGAGTATGAAAAAAAGAGAAAGTATAAGCTGGGCGTGGTGGTGCATACCTGTAATCCCAGCACTTTGAGAGGCTGAGTCAGGAGGATTGCAAATTTGAGTTTCACCTGAAGAATTTAGTGAGGTGGTGTTTCAATAAAGTAAAAAAAAAAAAAAAAGAAAAGAAAAAGGCAGAGGGTGTAGCTCACGTAAAGGCCCTGAGTTCAATCCCCAGGAATGGGAAAAATGTGTAATCTTTACTGCAGAAGCAATGGAGAACCACTGAAGGGTTTATAGTAGGAGAGCGACATGATTTGTGCTTTGGAAAGTTCACTGTGGTTGCCAGCAACGCATCAGTGCTGGAAGGTTTAAGCTGCAGGAAAGGTTGGCAGAGCCTGCAGAGAGCTTGGAGAAGAGGCAGATGGAAGACAGAGGCTTGATGGGGATGGGGCAGAATCGATTCACAGTAGAAGAGGGGAGAAACGCTTTTCATCCATTGCCTATCCTGTTGGGGCTGCTTTTAAACTCTCAGACGACATGGGGAATGTTCAGAAACATGGAATAAACTGGCTCTAGAGCCATGGAAAATTCCTCAGACTGGTCTTGGAAGTGTTAAGTGGGCTTCATTGTATTCCCTGGGAAGCTCAGTTCAGGGCTTGAAGGGCCACTGCACGCTGTCCCCTGAGAACTAGGCAAGCAGAGATGCTGTGTTACTTCTGCCCAGATGCCCAGGACCTATAGTAGGGAGAAACCCTGGCATTGACCTGCCTGGAGCAGAGCCTTGGGGGACACCAATTTGGAGCCCACAGGCTGGCAGCAAAGGGAAGGCAACCTGAGAAAGCCCCATCTCAGACAGCTGCAGTGGCTGTAATCTAAAGCCATCTTTATTTGGAGACTTCAAAGGGAAAAGGGGAGGGGGAGGGAATGCAGGAGACTTGAATGTGGCTGAGATCAAAGGCAAGGGAGTGCGGTTCCATGCCCTGCCCTCCCGCAAGCCTCAGCATCCTCAGAGATGCTGGTGAGGAAGGTTTGCTGAGGAGGAGAGCACAGCTCCAGGAAGCAGAGTCCGCTCAGGGAACCTCCCACAGCCCAGCCTGACTCCTCCTGAGTGAAGGTATCTGGGGTTAGGGTCCTTTTCTTCTGGTTGCCCTAACGCTCTTTTGGAAGATGAGCTAGGACTCCTAGGAGAAAACACTGACCTCCTGGAGCCTCGGTGATGCTCCCTCTAAGAGTTTATGTGTTCGCGGGTTCACATCCCAGCCTTCAGGAAGTTACAAAATTGACCTGGCAGTAGGTATGTAAGTAAGGAGCCAGACAGGAAGTTGTGTTTCTTTTTGTTGTATCTCTGAGGTTGTTTAAGAGCTGGGGGTGGCACCATTCTGCCTACAGTTTAAGGATCCCTCATGCCAGGCACAGGTCATGGACCAGATAGCTCTGTACAGCACTGGACACAGCTCTCAGGGCACAGGTGTCATTGCAGGAGACTTCTCCCTGAGCTCCCTTGGCTTGCCCTCTGCTCTTCACCTGTGATGTGTGACTCGACATAAGGCGTAGATGTGCAGACTGGACACAAGGGTAGACTCACTGGGGTGGGAAGAAGTTCCTGGGGAGGAGAGAGCCAGGGCTGGGAGAGCCGAGCCTTGGGAGAGGCTCTTGTCCTGCAAGGGAGCTAGGTGGGACTTGGGATTAAGGAAGAGGAAAGGCAAAGAGAGGAGAACGTGAGTGTATGTCTGCACAGGCACACACCCATGTGTGCCCAAGAGTGACAGTAGGTGTGCCCTTCTCTGGGTATAAGAATAAGTGTGCACTCATTGTATGTATGTGTACTTCTCTGTATGCCTCTGTGTGTGTAAGAGCAATGTGCAAACTTGCACGAAGTTTCTCCCTGAGTGTATTTGCGATGCTGTGTGTGGGTTGTGAGGCTGCATGCCGCCATTGCCCTGGCCAAGGGCAGTGCAAGTGGACCTTCCTGAGAAGGAAGGCAAGGCAGCAGGGAGGCAGGGAGTGTGTGTGTGTGTGTGTGTGTGTGTGTGTGTGCGCACGAGCGTGCCGAGTGGCAGGCATGACAAATGATTAATCTATAGAAATCTATATTCTATTCTTCCATGCGTCCACTCGGCCCTTCTGACGCTCCCATGCATCACCTCCAGAAATCCATCACCGACTCCTAGCCAAGGACGGGAGAGAGGAGTGAGCCTGCCTTATTGATGGACTTGCCGGGTGCTTTTTATACATTTGGATATGTGCTGGAGGAAAGCGTGCCCTGGCCTCATTGTTCATGCTCTCATTCTGTTACTCATTCATTCCATCATCTGTCCAGCAAACAGTTTGTGAGTGCCTACTGTGCGCTCACTGTCGGTGGCAAGGAAGGCAGATGCCATCCTCACTGTCTCTGGGTCAGGACCAGCAGAAGTCCCAGACAGCACGCTGGTCATTTCATGGAATGAGAGACAGGTAGTGCAGATGGCTCTGAAAGAAGAGAGAGGTGGAAAATTAATCCAGGCTGGGGTCAGAACAGGCTCTAGCAAGGGGTAACACCTGAGAGCTCCTGCGCGGCGATAGGGCCAAATGGAAAGGAGGCCAGAGGGGGCGCTAGAGAACTTGCTCCTCATGGAAAGTGAAGTGGTTCAGGTGGCTGGGGTCAGAGACTGAGGCTCTTAGGTGACCGGGGACAGTGTATACTCGGATCTCCAAGAGCAGCCAAACAACCTCTGATCTTTGAAAACTTGCTTCAGTCTCTTGTACCTGAACATTTGGATAGCACTGGTTTGCAAAATAAGAAGACATCTTAAGACACCGGCAGTGTTGACATTTATCGCAGGGGAAGCATCACTTTCCCGCTTTTTTTCTTCTCCCTTTGGAGCACGCATTTCCACAGTACCGCGAGGCTGGCTGAACAAAGGAGCCTCCTGGGGCATGGCTTGGAGAGGCGCTGTTGCCCTGGAGTGACTCTGGGCTGCCGCCTTCCTCCTGGGTCTAATGCACTCCTGCTATGCTGTGGAAACCCCAGTCTGCATCGCAGGAACAGCCGGGAAGTGCCAGGGAAGGGGCCCTGCACACTTAAGGCGTTTTCAAATTAAGTGACAGCGGGCACAACACGATGGGGGAAGACGGCTTGTGTTTCTTTGGTGCATTCAGTCACAATTCATCATTATCCAATTTTTTCCCCCCTTGGGTTTTCTCTCACACACATTTTTTACCCTGATCTGACAGCTAAATGAGGAATCACATTGCCTACGTTATCTGTTTTGTTCAGGAATTAATCCGTCGGCAAACGTTGACTGCCAAGTGGTTAGTGTGAGCAGGAGCTGGCTGTGCCAACCCCTAGACAGCCTTGATGGCAAAAGGGGTCCTCCTGACTGGCCCACCCCTGGTGGCCCCAAGAGAAACGATCTCCTAGGAAGAACTGAGCTCAGCATCCGGCTCTACAGGGCCCTGAGCATGGGCCAGGGCCCTGGGCTGGAGCTCTCTGGTCTGCTTCAGTTTGTTCCTTTGTTAAGGCCAGGAGGTCATTAGACTGGAGGTCATGCTGTCCTTTCCTCTGCCCCAGCAGCCTTGAAAAAGCAGGGTCTGTGGCCTCTGGCCATGTGTGTGTGCGTGTGTGTGCGCGCGTGTGTGTGTGTGTGTGTGTGTGTGTGTGTGTGTGAAATCCTCCAAGTCCTTAACTCTTTACTCCTGCAGCAACTTTCCTTCACCAGCTCAGTGAGTAGTGAGCATCAGAGAACCAAGTCACAGGTAGCCCAGAGTGGGAGGGGCAGGTGGGTCCCCACAGGGAACGCTGTCATTTTGATGTGCCTCAAGGGTCTTCTTTTTTCCTTCCTTTCTTTAAAAACAAAATCTTTTATTTATTTGGTACAGGATCTCACTACACAGCTCACTACTCCGACCTCAGTCCCCCTCCTGCTGGGATTACAGGTGTGAGCACCAAACCTGGTTTCAGGGACCCCGTGGCATGTGGTACTGGAAATCAGACCCAGGTCCTTGCACTTGCCAGTCAGGCACTTAGATGCCCAAGTTATATCCCCAGCCCCTTCCTCCCTATTCTTTATGTCTTCTCTTATTTTTCCTCTCTCCCTTAGCTCACTTTCCCCTTCTTTCTCTCCTTTTGTCTCTTCTCTGTCTTTCTTTTGTCCCTTTTCTCTTGATCCTTCTTTTTACTCAAAGGTGAGCTTTGTGCTCCAGGGAGGAATAATACCCAATGGTGAATAAGACGAGGCTGCTCTGAAGTCCAATCATGGTCAGTGGTGTGAGTGCTGAGATGGGAAATCAGGATCCTGGCTTCATGAGCACCGGTACCTTGCATGGCTGGTGGAAGGGCTACAGGACCCTGGCTGCTGGACAGGGTGAGGCTCAGGGAAGTAACAGAGCCCTGGGCAGGACTGCACCCTCCTGGCACCCTGGCTCTATTTGCAGGCATAGTCACCTGTGTGATGGAATTGTATCTGAGAAAGACGACACCTGGTGTGTTGATCCGCATAACCCAGCTCTGAGTGAGGGCCTGATGAAGGTCTTGCTTTTCAGACATAAGTGGGAGGCAATGAAGAGGAGAAAGAGGAAAAATGAAGAGGAGAGAGGCTGAGGCCACGGGCTGAGCACGGACCGTACCCAGAGTCTCAGCTTCTGCAGCACTGGCAATCTCCTCTGAGTGAAGAGAAGAGCCAGGAGACATCTTCCTATGAGTTCTGACTCTTTCCTATGTTCTTCTGTGCCCCATAATAATGAAGCTAATGAAATCTACTTCCTGTACAAAATGTGCTGGATCAAGGGCCGGCTCAGCTTGTTGAACAGGAAAAGCTTGGACAAGCATAAGATGGACCAGTGGTGGCAGACTCAAACACCCAGTCCCTGAATTGCAGGCCCTGGGCTTCCTCTCCCATTATAAACTTACTCCGCAAGACAGAGCAGCTTTTGTTCTTCAGCACATTGAACCCAACAGCTCCTCTCTGGTCTTTATCTTAAATAAAGCCTGTCCTTGGTGCAAGCGTTTCTTTCTGCTTTTATTCTCGCCCTGATAGGGGATGTTTCCCAAACACTGCTGTCTACAGATGCCACCTTTAGTGGCCCCAGGTCTGTGCTTGGGGGCAGGGGGGTAGCTATACATGTAGAAATGCTGCCAAACAGAGTGTAGCCAAACATCTAAGTTAGTAGCGCGGTCCTAATTCATGATCCTAGACCAGGTGCTGCTTCTTCTGGTTGGTGAGATGTCGGGTGAGCCACTGCTCCTACCGAGACTCGGTTTGCTGTGGTGTAAAATGTGGTCATAAGATCAGGATGGGTCTCTTAGACAGGGGATGAAAATGGAGGGGACAGCATGCACGGAGGCCTGGCACCCCCCTGGCCCTCTGATGCGCTTCTGCAGGAGTGCTAAGGTGTGTGCCTAGGCTCCCTTGCTCAGGCTGCCAGCCTCAGCTGTGCTTGCCCTTGTCTGTCTGCGGCCAGCGCAGTGACCTCCCTGTCCATGTGTCCTCTGCTTCCTTCCAGTTTGCCTAGGTGGGGATTCTGGTGAAGAAGCAGATGGCATCTGGGGCTGCATGTGACAGCGATTATGCTGCGAAAGGGTGATAATTTATTCTGCTCAGCCTTGACTGGGAGTTGGAAGGAGACATCTATTACTTCTGAAGGGAAGCTGGGGGGTCTGCCCTTCCCGACCTCTAACAGACAGCTGGCCCTTGCTCCTGGCTCCAGGAGAACAGCTCTGGGAGGGCCCTGTGAGCTCAGGAGTTGCTGAGGGGCAAGCTGCCAGTTCAGCCCTGGAGGGTGGAAGGCTGAACACAGCAGGATGGTCGGGCCCCGTGGAAGGGATGGAAGATCTAGACTGGAGCCCTCAGGGCCACCGACTTGGCTGGGGGAACAGGCCTTCTTCATCTCCTCCTTTTCCTCCTGAGTGGTGGATGTCTTCTAGGCAGTGGGGAGAAAGATGTAAAATTAATCCCCACTCTAATAAAAACAGCCTCCCGATTAAATATGTATGAACACATATTGATTTGGGGATTAAACAGAAAAGAAAATTGAGCCCGTAATTGAGCAAGGGAGCATGTACAGGGTGAGGCTGGGGATGCTGGTCTCCAAACACCCCTGCTATGAAGGATGAGGGGCTGTGGTTGTGGGATCTGCAGCGCTTCTTGAGCTCCTCAGCGTGGGGTGTGGTGGCCTGCTGCTGCCTCCTGGAGCAGCCTCTGTCCTTCCTAATGCTGGGAAACCCATGAGGCTCACCTCTGGATGCTCAGCCCAAGCCCTTTGCTGGAAAAGATGCAGAGGGTGCTCTCTACTTTCTTTAGGGACAATGGTCAAATGTGCACCTGCTATGTGTGAGTCCTAAGAAAATGCAAGAGGGCAAGAGGTGAGCTGGGGTTCAGCCCACAGTCTTCTTTCTACAAGCCCTAGGGGCCACTTGCTGCAGGACAGGCTTGTGCCATCTGATGGTGCCCTGGCCAGCAGGGCCAGAGAACAGTGCGTCCTCCAAATTGGATCGGGCTCCTTGTCTCAAATTTGTCACTGTCTCTCACTCATAGTCATCTAACTACCCTTGGATAACTCTAAGCCAGGAAGCTCATTACCGCTCAAAGAAACCGAGCTCTAAATCAGAAGAAACCTACCTACGAAGCCTGGTTGCAGATTCCATACCGGTTCACTGGGGTAGAAAGTAGACGGTGGGGAGAACACACCGTGGTTGCAGAGCACCTACTGTGCGCCGGGTTTTATGCTTGGCGGCTTTGGACAGACTAGGTCGTTTCAGCTTCCCAAGAGCTACGACAGATTTGATGATTTCTGCCTTACACCCTAGAAGAGAGGCTCAGAGATATTAAATCATTTGGTAATCATAATAATAATAACAATGGAATCATTTGTTGGGCACCTGACCTGGGCCAGGCACATTACATACATGATTTCCAGTCCTCACAATAACCCTGTAAAGTGGATGCTTTACCACCATCATACACAGGGGAAGCCAGGACTCCGTGACCTAGAGATGTAGCTTACATAGGATGCAGCCCAGGTGCAGTGGCCCTGGCTACTTCTTGTTTTGTCCTGGCAAAGTGTGGTTTCCTGGTCCCTTGCTGCCCGCTCCTCAGCAGCTCCTGTCCTAGCCTATGTCCCACCAGGGTCCCTCTCTCTTGTGCCACTGTGGCTCCTTTCTGTCCCACCCCTTCTGCACAGGTCACTGTGTGCACTTCTGCCTGGAACCAACTGGATCTCATTACCACTTCCCAGCCCCTCTGCTCCCTTGTTCTCTGCTGCTCCCCAAGTCCCCATGCCCTTCACACAGACCTCATGCCGGGCATTTGCATATTGTCCTCTGATTCAAGGTTCCCAATGACTTAACACCCATGTGACAGAGAGCAGGGGTAACTCACTCTAAGGGCAGGGCCAATGGCTTACTATGGTAGACAAGTCTTTTCAGGTAAGAGGTCCCTGTCCAAGAAGCAGATTCCTAAGCTGGGTGTGGTGGCACACGCCTGTAATCCCAGCACTTGGGAGGCTGAGGCAGGAGGATCAGTGTGAGTTTGAGACCAGCCTGGGCTACAAATATGAGCTCAAGGCCAGCCTGAACTGCATAGCGAGACCTTGTCTCAAAAAGACAAAAAAAAAAAAAAAAAAAAAAAAAAGAAGCAGATTCCTTTTTGAGGTGCCTGGAAAGATAGCCCTGAGGCTGCATGATGAGGTGGAAAAAGCATAGGCCTGGGTGCAAGCACTGTGTAGCCCATGTTTCTTCTAGCTGCTGATATAGTCTTGGGCATGGCATGTACCCACTCTGAGCTGTGTGGTCCCCCCTGCCCTCCCTCCCCACCTCCCCATCACGTTTTGAAATCAACTCCAGAGCTAGGGTCAGAATCTATATATGAGCACACCTTTAAGAGGGCCCACACTCAGAGTTGGTCTGTGTGGCTATTGGTTTGGAGTCCTTAGCCAGGCTCTGGAAGAGGGGAGGAAGAAAGGCATCAGATATGGTACACAGAGACAAGGACTTCCTGTGGCCCATGGCAGGGGACACAGAGAACACATATGTCCCTATCTGTGCTACCTCTGTCCTGTGGTTACTAAACCCATGACTTAACCCTCCAAGGGTCTATGTGTTCTCTGGGAAGCTGCAACCTGCAGTCTATCCTGATTAGAAAAATGGAGTAGGTGAGATGTGGCTTCTGCCTCAGAGGGCTTGGAAGGGGAGTGTGGACCAGAGTGACCTGACTCCCTTCTGGAGATTTCATCATCTGCTAAGGGGAATTGAGCTTTGCTGCTACCCTTTTCCCCTTAGCTGGGAGGGCAGGGGCTGGAGGGTAGAGCCATCAGGTGTCTGAAGTTGGGGATGGCTTCCAAGCTTCCTCCACACTGACCAGTTGTAGGCTGGGACAGGGACCTCAACCTCTCTGAATCTCAGTTTCTACTTCATGACATGAGGCTGATAAGAGGATATCAGGCACACATGCAGTCCAAGGGCCTGGCTTATGTCTGGTTAGCTGATAGGCTAGGACTTATTATCCCAGATATCAGTTTTTCTTTCTCTCTTTGAAACATTATCTTTTTGTACCTGCTATGTACAGCTGTGATTCATACCCCGATTTTAGGGTCCAAGTGTAGGGATTCTTATGGTCCCATCACTCAGCCTAGTGAAAATTCAGCCCCCAGTGCTTTGGGAAGTTAGGTAGAATCAACTCCATACACCTGTAGGACCGAGCAGGATCCTGCGTTTGCCCCCAGCTGGGTGCCCTGGTCCTGTCTGCAGAGGGGGCCACACAGGCATTGTTCCCCTCATTCTCTGCATCTCTCTGGCCCCTCATCACAGCCAGGAGAACCAGACACATGGGCAGCCTTCCGACATGGCTCTCCTCTTTCCCAAACTGGCCACGCCCTGGCAGGATTGCTCTGCTGTTCTGCAGCTCTACTCTAGAGCTCTGTAGCCGCCTGAAGTCCAGAACCTTAGGCACTTCCTGACTAAACTCTATCAAGTTTGGGATGGCCATGTGTGCAATACAGGGATCAGGGGATCTGTTCCCTGCTGGTGGGGGTCCCAGGGACCCTTGAGCTGGTTATTCCCAGGCCACTTGGATTCTCAAGATGCATTTTGAGTATGCTCCTGCCTCCTAATCACCAGAATGCTTTGGGAAGGTTTCTGTCTAGAGTAGCCTACCCATCACCTCCCTGGGGATGGAGCTGAAGGTCCCAGTGGGATTCCATCCTTGTCATCCTTGGCATTTTCTAAGTTGCTCATACTGTGACTTTCAAGGTCTTTCAAGGCCTGAGAAGCAAGTCTTTTCCATTTGCTCTCAAGAGTCAGGTTCTACCTTGCTTACCCTGCTGTAGGATCTGGAGGTGGCCCATGAAGACCTTCTCTGCTCTTGGTGCTCTTGGGTGGAGGGCTGGGCACAGGGTAGAAATGATGGAATTTCCTAGCTCTTCCAAACAGTCCTCTCGACAGAACTTGCTCTTCCAGCCCCCCGACCTGGGATTGTTCTAGTCCTGGTTCTGCTTCCTGCCCCTTCCCCCAGCTGATGTGGGCCATTGGTATGCCCTGGGGCTTGGCTTGGGCCTTGTCGAGTATATGCAATAGTCTCTAAGAGTTGGGGTTCCTTGGAACCCAGTGGGGTGTGTGCTTACATGGGCCCTCCATGCTTTGAGCATCACCTCGACTTCGTCTCCTCTCCAGCTGTCCTTGTCCACTGCTCTACAGCCACACCGGCTATGTCCTCGATCAGCTCAAGCACTAGTCTGCTCATTCCATCCCAACTGCCTATGTATTGCTGAAACCCAGCAGGAAGCTAGGTGTGCTCAGCTGGGAATCTGCAGAGGTGTGTGGGAACCTTAGCAACCTTGTGGTTAACAACTGTGGAAAGCTGGTACCATGTACAGACCACCAGAGCCTGGTGAGAGTTGGAGCTGCAGTCACAGGGGGATGCAGAACAGAGATGAGTTCAGGGAGGAAATGTAACAGCCAGCGTAAGTTAGCATTGCCTATTTGTACTTAACACAACCTGAAATATTCCTAATTGTGTGGTTGCTCCCTGGCTTCCTCCTCTTCTGAACTGTCAGGCCCACAAAGACAGAGACCTTGTCATTGTGATCCCTGCTCCAGTGTGTGCTGGCACATAGTAGGTCCTCATACTGTGCAGAACCAAAGAATCAAGAATAACAACATGCACCAGTCTCTATCTTGGGCTCAGGCTTTGCTAAGCAGTGCTCCCTGCACCATCTTGGTCTTCCCTTGACTTCAGGCTGGCAAGGAGTGGGATGGGCATTCAGGGCTCAGTAGTTTTATGTGTGGGTTCTGCCAGACTGGAGCCTCACATTGACCCCAGAGTGAGTGGGGTGCTGTAGCTGGGTGAGGAGTTTTCTTAATGCATTGGAGCCTGAAGTTCCAACTTTCACCATGCCTGGGCTTGGAGCTGATGACTTTTGAAGGAGAGTTGGAAAGTGGACAGAGTCTGCCCTTTGGGGGAGCCAAGCTTCAGGACCAGCAGTGGAAGAAGAGAGCTTTCTATTTTCTTTTCAGCTACAGAGCCAGAGGAGAAAGAGGTGTGTGTGTGTGTGCATGCGTGTGTGTGTGAGTGTATATGCATGCATGTGTGTGTGTGTGTGTGTGTGTGTGCGCGTGCGTGTGTAGGGGCCAGTTTCAGTTCCAGTACTTGGGTCAGATGATCAGCCTTGCTGTTGCTGGGATCCCTTAATCCCCAGCAGGCCCCAGGGCAGTGACAACCCCTCTGGATCTCATCACTCAGCACATCTGACAACAGTATCACTCACTCTGTTCCTTCTTTCACTTGCTTAGCAAATACTCACCAAGCCCCGTATCATGTGCTGAACCTTGGGGGAACCACAAGCCAGGCACGGACCTGCACTATCCTTGGCTGTGAAGCTGTGTGCACCCCCACACAATTTTCTGGACACAGCAAGATACTCAGTGACAGCCTCAAAGCGGTGCTTCCCCCACACCGAGGCCACTCTCTGGGCCTTTCCCCACACTACCACATCAGGGCAGGGTCTCCCAGAAAGCTAACTCAGGCGTTTCTCACGTGCCTGGGTGATCAGCACGCTCCACCCTCGCGTATGCGCTCTCTAGGCCCCGAGCATGCACACTGCCACGTGGGGGCGGGGAGTTACTGCGTGCATATCAACCTGGGTCCTGTGAGCTGGTGGGACTATGGCAGAGGCTGCTCGAGGTAGGGGATAGGGACAGTGTAAAGGGCAAGAGCTGAGCAGACGCAGATGCAGACGCCAGAGCCCAGACTGTCTGGAGCAGGAAGAAGAGCTGTTGCAAAATGGCTGCAGCTCCTTGCAAATGATGTATGAAATGAGGAGCATATGCCGGGAACGCTCGGTACGCCGAGCTTGGATGGGCTCCGGGCCATGCAGTCTGCAGCAGCTCTGCGCTCCCAGCCCCCACCGTACTGGAGGTCTTCTGAGGATGAGCTCTGGTCTCCTCCTTCCTCTCGTCTTTTCCCAGGACGAGGTACTGCACACAGTAGGTGCTTAACCTGTGTGACAAATCGTTTTGCTCATCCTGGTCCTCTGAGGACAGAGCAGGAAGGATAAGGACTGCAATGAGTTTGAGAGATCTTGGTATTTCTCTGATGAGAGGTGGGTGCTGCAGGGACAGTGGCTCCTAGACACAATAAGAAGTGTCCTTTCTGGGGAAAATAAATAAAGGGCTGGTGAGATAGCTTAGGGGACTAAGCGCCTGCTAAGGCAAACACAGAGACCGGGGTTTGATCCCCAGCACCACATGCTGCATTGGCTCCACCCCCAGGCATGTTGAGCTGGCCACTGAGACTGGACATGGTGGTGCTTGTAATCCCAGTGCCGGGGAGGCAGAAAACAGGAGGATCACTATAAGTCTGAGTTGCATAGTGAGATCCTCCCTCCCTCCCAAATACATTTTCAAAAATGTCCTTTCTTGGCATCTTCCATGACACAGTGACAGGAGCCGGTGTTTCTCCACCTGTAAGCAGAGTCAAAGGCAGAGGTGGGTCTTTCAGCTGTAGCTGCTCCCCTCCGACTCATTCTCATCTCATGCCTTGTACTGCCAGGGACCAGGGACGTGGTCCCTCCTCGTTTCCCCACCAGGAGCCTGTCCGCGTGCGGGGCCTTCCTCGGTCATGGCTTGTGTTACTTGGTGAAACCATGACACCTCGAGTGAAGTGAGATGTTGGAGTCTTGTAGGGTAGCCCGCAAAGGCTGGTGACACAGGCTTGAGGCAGTAGGTCATGCTGGGATTTTCACATTCATTTTCTATTCTGATTACCTTTTGATGGGTGAAGACAGGGGGATTTTTATCGCAATCTCATTTCTGGCTTAAGCCTCTAACCCATGCCTGAATTCCCTTTTTGCTTTTGTTTGTAGCAATTCAGCCAGTGCTGACTGGCCAAAGAGGTGCAGGCAGGTGAAGGGCTGGCCAGGGGGTGGCATTCTGAAGTGGACAGCCCAATCGTTTTGTTATGACAGTGCCTTGCTCCTGTGGGTGGCTGGGGCTCCTTGTATATCATCATAACAAATGCAGAATAAAACAAAATCTTGCCTTTAGTGTTGCGCTTTTAATTTTTTCATAGTGATTCATTCAGATTTTTGTTTTTTAAATCCACTCAATAACCCTGTGAGACTGGGAGGGTGTTATGATTCTGTTTTGTAGATGAAGACACTGAGGCTCAGAAGGGAAGGGCTGTGCTGATGCCTCTGGCCTGGGCAGAGTTTTGTGCTCTCCAGGGTCCCCACCCACCCCAGGGCATGCACACTTCCAGGAGCAAGGATTGGTGGCATTTGTATGTGTGGAAAAGACATGGTGACCAGTCATGTAACCTACCCACAGCCACATGCCATGCAGAGACAGGGAAGCCTGGGGAGCAGGTGCTTGTTCCCAGAGAGCCCCCTCCTGCCCCTGTGTCTTTGGTTGTTTCTTCCCCTGGAGTTGTGCTGTGAGTGTTGCAGCTCAGCCTTGCTGACAAATCCACACTGTGCAGCTTCTCCCATTCCTTTCCCTGTGGTGGCCCCAACTCTGGCCTGGACCACTGTGCTGCTGGGCTGGGACTGTATCCCATGAGCTGCAGAGAGCCACGGGCTGAGTGAGGCATGGAAGGGGACCCTTCCAAATAGGGGACAAGGGCCTGTCAGATAGCTCAGTGGACTAAGTGCCTGCTTAGGCAAGCTCAGGGGTTGGGGTTTGATTCCTAGCATCACAGGCTGTGTCCCACCCTGGGCGTGCTGAGCAGACCACTGAGCAAGACTGGAAGTGATGGTGGACATCTGTAATCCCAGGAATACTGGGAGTCCGAGCTGTGTAGTGAGACCCTATACCAAATACATAGTACAACACACCCACACAGACACAGACACAGACACACAGACACAGACACACACACAGAGACACACAGGCACACACAGACACACAGAGACACACACACATACACACACAGAGACATACAGACACAGACAGACATACACACATAGAAACACACAGACACAGACACACATACATACATGCAGAGACACACACATATATACACAGAGACACACAGACACAGACACAGAGACACACAGACACAGACACACACATAGGCACACACACACACACACACACACACACAGAACAAACAGGGGACAACATGAGGATAGAGATGTAGGATTCTAGGCCCTGCAGCACTTTCTGTACCCACAGCCTCCTGTGATTGCAAAGTGCCTTGGTCTCGTGCACACCAGACAACCCCAGCCACCCCCAGAGGCCTCTTTTAGGATACATAAAGGAACTGAGGTTTCAAGAATTTCCATGACCTTGCTGAAGGTCACAAAGCACTCTGGGGAGAATCTGAATCCATGCTTGAGTCTCTAACTTTAAGCCTGGTGCTGTCCGTAGGACCACCAGGACCACCCAGGGAAATCTTTTCTGGGTATTGGCACATTTCACACATTTTGAAACAGAAATAGCAGTTACACTGCAGAGCCATTTCTGCCACCGCTGGTTGCTTCCTGCCAGTTCGTGGCACGTGGTACGAGCTCTGTAAATGTTAGAGAGGCCTGTGGATGGCTGGTGGGAGGCCTGTGCCTGTGACACTGCGGCCACTTCCCCAGCTTGCCAGCCCTCCCCCAGTGGCTCTGGGGGCCTCACCTCCTTCCAGTAAGTTTCCCTCCCCTGCTGCTGTCCCTGCATCTTTTTCTCTCTCCTGGTCTCCTTTTTCTCTCTTTTCAGAGAAAAAAAAATGACTGGACTTGGCATTATCTGTTGGTTTCCATGGTAATAAAATCTGTTTCCGATAATGGCCCTTCCCTGGCTGTGGTTAGTTTTGGTAATTTTAGCAACACTGTTGCACAGGCCACCTGCATCTCAATACCATGCAAGCTGGATTCTACTGCCGCTTTCAGGTTGAATAGAAATAAGAGAAAGTGCTTGCTCTCAAATTTCTAGGCTGGGTAAATGCTCAGGGAGAAAAGGAAAAGTTATGTAAGCCTGACAGGCTTTGGATATGAGCGCATCTTAGCCCGGCAGGCTGGATATGAGTGCATCTTAAGACTCGAGTATGATGGTGTCATTCTCCTGTTCAAAACCCTTATCACGGCCTCAGTGCCTGCAGGGTGAGTCCATATTCCTTCCATGTTGGGGTCTTCTGTGGCCTGGCCACCAATCCCCCCTGTCCTGCCCCATCTCTGGCCTCACTGTGGCCCTGACCGTAAAGTACCTTCTCTTGTCTTCACACCTGCGCTCCTGTTGATCGTTTCCTTTGCCCGCGCCCGCGCAATGCCTTCCCCACCTTGACCAGCTGGTGAGCTTCTGCACAGTCTTTGAGAGCCCACCCCCAAGTCCTGCAGCCCCCCATCCAGGCTTTCGCTCCTTATGCCTCCCACACCCGCATAACTTGTACGTTCATCTATTATGTAAATGTATCCCCACGTTGGCATCGCTGCTCACCTGCCTTTCTCTTTCCTGCTCAGAGCACAGGGAATGGCTGGGTTCATTCCTGTGGCTCCTGGGCCTGGCATAAAGCTTGTACTCATGAATAAAAAATATGTGTAGTAACAGCCGCCAGGCAGCAGGCTCGCGCTAAACTCGGCATGTACATCTTCTCGCCACCCCTCACCTCCCTGAGGGGAAGGAGTGCTTATCCGCCCCATCTTACTGGTAGGGAGACCAGGCTCAGAGGGCTTAGGGTGCTTGCTGGCCCTGAGGATGGAGTTACCCCTATGGAATAACTCTTGGGTTAGTGTATTGCAGACTAATGAATCCAGGTAGAGAATCTGCAAACGTGGTGCTGAGCTCACGGCTTCTTTTTGGAGCTGCAGGAAGATTTTCTGGGAAATCTTCAGGGAGGCTGTAAGGCTGTTGGCTGCAGGCAGTGGAGCTACCTTTCTCTCCTGAGCAGAGGGCAAAGGGGTAGAAGGAGGGGCAGAGTGGGGCAGCACAAGTGTGGGGGATATGCCCACGCAGAGGCTGCATGGCTGCAAGCTCCTGGGGCAGCATCAGGGAACCCCAGGCAAGGAGGGCCGCAGCTGGAAACGGACCAGCTGGCTCTGAGCAGCTCAGTTCCTCTTGGGGTGCTGGCGAGAGTGGCATGAGGCCCCTGCCACTAACAACGGGACCTGCAGGCCAGGTTCAGCTGCTCAAGAAGGCCAGAGGAGGGAAGGCAAGGGAACTGCCAAGCTCTTCCGCTCAGAGCAGCTCTGAGGTGTGCTTGAGGCCAGTCCCAGGCTCTCCCAGGATGGGCTCTGGTGGCAGTGTCTACCTGGAGTTGAAACAGTTCTGGAGAGGCATTAAATCAGGCTTGGGCCATAAGGAAGCCATGAGGATGCTCAGAGCTTTGGGCGTTCTTAAGAAAGTTCCTGCCCCTCCCGTCCAGGACAAGTACCAACCTGAGGCAAGACAGCCTACGGCTGTACAGTTCCCTGGGTCAGGGTAGTGGGTTGGGTCTTGCTTCAAGTTCTAGGGGTGGGAGAGGGCAGTGAGAGAGGTGCCCTTCTAGCTTCTCCTTCAAGAAGTTGAGGGCTGAGCCAAAACCCACCCTGGACTCTCTGAAGGCAGCCAGCATCTAGCAGGGTGACAGTGGGGTACAGCCTAATGATCCTCTTATTTGACTGTTTATGAAACTGGACAAACTGCCTGCGGTGCTTGGGAGGAGGCACCACAGAACGCCTTACAATAACAGCCTGGTGTTCGGTCGCTCTCACTGTGACAGCCACAGTGAAGTCAGTCCCAGACTGTGGGCTGTGAGGGGGCTATGAGAAAGCAGTTCAGGCTGGCCTTGAACTCACTGGGAAGCCAGGCTGGATGAACTCACAGCAATACTCCTGCCTCAGCCTCCCAAGTGCTGAGATTATAGCTGCGTGCTACGTGCATGGCAGTTGGTCCTAGGGGCTCAACACACACACACACACACACACACACACACACACACCTTAAGGAACAGATGGATACAAATCCTCTTCCTGAGATCTCCTGGCCCTGTGATGGAGACAAACCTGGAATCTGGATTATAGGTATACACTTCAACCACCAGTGGTAGGATCCAGCAGGGACCTTAAAGAGCTTTCTTTCCCTTCTTCATTCACTCAGTAAATCTCCAGGGCTGGGCCAGTCTGGGCTCCATTTTGGGACTGAGGTGGGACACGCAGGAGGCAACAGGATAGTGGGAGAGGAGGGGACCCTCCCAGCCTGCAGGGCCCCTGGAGGGACAGCAGGCAAGCAGCACCAGGGCCCATAAGGAACCTCAGCTGGGTTTCTTTCTTTCTTTTTTTTTTTTTTTT
>PVJA010004667.1:0-84400 GCA_004027025.1 Myocastor coypus | reverse complement strand
TTTTTTTTTTTTTTTTTTTTTTTAAGAATTTTTTATTTTATTTTATTTTTTCTTGTTTCAGAACTTTTGTTTGTTTATTCACTCATTTTTATGGCCAGCTCAGCCTGCCCCCGAGGGCAGGGCTGGCGCAGCATGTGGTGCTGGGGATCGAACTGCGGTCCCTGAAGCCGCCCAAGCTTCCCCAAGCAGGCGCTTTCGACCACTGAGCCATCCCGCCCGGCCCCTTCAACTTACTCTTTGATGAACATTTACATGGGATGTACATCACTCTTTTTGATTCCTTTGGAGCAATCTCTCCAGTCTTCAAGTCCTATCGTGTTTATTACTAACATCCAGTTATGTTCTTTTCAAGGCAATGATTGTCCAACAAAACAACAGGCCTCCTTCAGCCTGTGCATCAGGGCACATCCACACCTCAGGTATACATGCATGGAGATGCTGTTTTGGGCAACATGAAAAGCAAGTGTGCTGCTTGGAATTCTGCTCACCCAGAGTGTTCCCTCCTTTAACCTCTGCAGGATCACTGGTATGGAACAGTGCTGTTGCTATCCCTTTCAAGCGGTGCTGGATTACTGTACAGAACTATCCTGTGATTTCAGCATTCCAGGAGAATGAAATGGGAGGATTGGCCTTTAGGCCTAGTTAGGGCGCTTTAACCATGTAGTGAGAACCTGTCTCAAAATAATTAAATGCAAAAAGATCTGAAGGTATAGTCCACTGTTAAGAACGCAGGTTCAGTGTCTAATGCCACCACAAATATTCTAATTCTTTTTCTTAGTAACAGAGGCTGTTTATGAGAATAAGAAAGCAGTTTAATGAGGAAAAGGGCCAGAGGCTTCATTGGCACTCGCCCTTGCAACTTAATATTTGTATTTTGATCTTTAACCTACTTGATGTCAGAACTCTACTTACCACACATGTGTGATATTTGTTTCACTGTATGTCCAATCAAGGCCTGATAAACCAGTTACAGGATGGGCAGCTCATAGTATGTCATATCCTAATGGTTCCTTGCAAAACATGAAATTCGACAAAGACTGACTAGCAGACCAGATGTTTGTCAAAAGAAGTTATCTAGAAACTACAGCATGCCTTGAGTAATCATGTGGCTTTCTTTTCTTTTTAGTCAAGGCAAAGGTAAAATGTACAAGCAAGTGGTACAGAGGTCTACAAGCTATGAGTAGGAAAAAACAAACAAACAAATAACAAATGGTCAACCAGGAGCATGATGAGGGAGGGTTCTTTCTAGAGATAAGAGCAGAGCCTTTTCAGTGCTGACACCACTCCATTGCAAAGTGCTATTTGGAAAAGATATCTAACCCACTGAGGGTAGAAGATGAAGGGAAAGAAGCAGGTTCAGGAAAGTAAATTGGCCGGGGTAGCTCCAAGGTCGGTGTCCAGGACAGAGCACTATACACACAGGTACTGGAGGACTTTGCCATGGGTCACAGAGAGGGCACCAGAAACTGGGTAGGTAATGCACTAGTGACTCACTCAAACCCAGGTGCAACCTAGAGCTGTGGTGTAGCCCAGCTGACCACTCATCCTCCAGAGCATACTGGGGCAGTTTCCATCCCACTGGGAGATGGCCTAGGGGCCAAAGTATTTTTAGCACAGCAAAGGAGGCCAGATAATCCGAGGGCAACACTAATGAGCCCTGAAGACAAAAAGAAACAAGGATTTGCATCTGGATTCAGAGCCAGCAGCAGGCAGGGACACACAGGAACTCTAAGCTGAGGGAACAGAGGACAGAAAAGATGCAATAGCAGTGCCAGAGAGGCACACTCCCACCCACACCACAGATGTCACAGGGTCTGTACCACCTTCTGCTCTGCCTGCCTTTCTAGGTGCCAGAGAGATAAGCACTAATGGTTGAGCCATTCCGCAGGCTATAAAGACCAGTTAGGTCGGAGCTTGAGAGAAGACCTCCTCAATGATGTCTACACGCTCGCCGTGAGCACCTCACAGGGCAGGAAGGGATGTGAACAGATAAATCAGATGTGCTCTTTCTCTCCTTCACAGAAGAATGTATCACTGCATCCAAATACATCATATTTCTTTTTGTGTGTGTGAAAATTTATTTCTATAGTTTTTTTTTTAATTTTATAGTTTTATAGTACATGTTTATAGTACATAATGTCAGCATTGCACAGAACTGATAACAAGTCCCTAGCACACCTTGGCTCCTCTCCCAATCCTTTTCCTTTTGCTAGCATTGGATTCATTTCTTTATCTTATAAATACTTCTAATTGTCACATGAACAGATCAACAGCCAGAAAAATAGACCAAAACACATAAAATACATAAGACGAGTGTACTAAATCAAGGTACACTTTTAGATACATAACTGTAATATATACTGAATTATAACAAATTTATCCTCTTTTACTTCTTATCTGTCTTTTATTCTCCTATTGTTTATATATTGAGTTTCTCAGATAGAAGAAGCCACATAGTACTTAACTTGGACTGTCTGATTTATGTCACTTAAAGTTAAGCTCTTCTGAAGAAGGCACACACAAACAGACATAAAGTCCCTGTTTCAGTAACTCATGAACATCAGGCTAAGTGGAGTCTGAGCCACTCACCCAGCAGAAACTCAGGCCCAGTAGAGGCAAGCTTAGAAAGTATGTATATTTTTACAATGATTGATTGATTGATTGATTGATTGATTGATTGATTTTATTCAGCTGTTCATTGGAGATCATCACATCTGATTAGCAGCAGCTCTCCCTTGCTTCTGTATGTGTGGTTTTTATAGTAAATTTTCAGCTGTTTTATCTGTAGCTCCAGTTATAGTAGCTAGGATACCCATTATTGAGTGTAACAAATCAGATCCTTTGGGCATTGCTCTCTTAGAGTTCCTAAAAGCTCCTTGCCTCAGCTGTCAGTCTGCTCTGATATCAGTGTGTACTTGACACAACAAACACCATATCCTTTTACACTGCTGATAAAACCCATCTGTGGCAGGGCCACTGCCAGCTTCAAATGAAATGGGGAGTGGGAATCAGAAAGCATGTCCTCTAAAATCAGAAACAAAATAGGAGCGTGGGCTCTAATCGCTCATGTTTAATATAGTACTCAAATGTCAGCCAGACAAATCAGGGAAATTAAAGAGGCACACGTAGGAAAGGAGGAAAGCAAAACTATTCTTACAGGTGATACAATCTTTTATGGAGAAGACCATAAAACTGCCCCCAAAGTCTCCCATAACTAATAAATTCAGAGAAATGACAAGATACAAAATAAACACATAAAATTCAGTGGCAGTCCTGTATGCCAACATTGCACTCTTGGACAAAAGAATCAAGAAAGGGATTCCATTCACAATAACATGAGGAAAATTAACTAACTAGGAATCTAGGAATTAAATGAACCAAAGAAGTAGAAAGCACACTATAGTCATCTGAAGAAAGAGAGGGGAGGAGAGGGAGGAAGAGAGAGAGAGAGACAGAGAAAGAGAGAAGACAAAGAAAGAGAGAGAGACAGAGAGGGAGGTGGAGGGAGGGAGGAGAGAGAGAGATTATAGACCTCATCAGGAAGTGGAACAACCTTAATTGTTCCAGGACTGGCAGACCATATACTATGAAAATGGCTATACTACAAAAACTGATACATAGTTATAAAGAAATCCCAACGAAAAATACAAAGAACATTCTCTACGCAATTAGGAAAAAAAAATATTTAGCTTCTATATGGAACAGGAGAAAGCCAAAATAGCAAAAGCTGTTGCAGATAAGAGCGACGCAAGCGTCATTACAGACTGAACTTTCAAGTTGTAGTACAAAACTAGGGCTATTTACACAGAATGGTACTGGTGCCAAAACAGATGTGCCAATCAGTGGAACAGAGCAGAGAACACAGAGATAACTCTAGGCACATCCAGCAATCGAATTTTTACAAAAGAGCCCAAAACATACACTGTGAAAAAGATAGACTCTAAAAATGGTTGCTTGGGAAACTGGCTATGCATATGTACAAGAAAGAAAACATGTCTATTACTTTCACCCTATACTAAAATAAAATCAGGGCCCGCCTGGAAAGTTGAAAGCTTTGGGTTTAATGCCTGCTAACAAAAATTATAATAAATAAATAAATAAATAAATAAATAAATAAATAAAAAAAATAGAAAGTATTGATGATTTAGAATTTTTATTAATTTTATTTTTTTTTCTTGTTTCAGAACTCTTTTTTTTTCTTGTTTCAGAACTTTTGTTTATTTGTTTATTTATTAGTTTTTATGGCCGGCTCAGCCTGCCCTAAGGACAGGGCTGGCACAGCATGTGGTGCCAGGGATCAACCATGGTCCGTGAAGCCGCCTTAGCCTTCCTAGGCAGGCGCTTTAGACCACTGAGCCATCCTGCTGTGCCCCTTATTTCAGAACTCTTGTTTGCTTGTTTATTTATTTATTTATATGGCTGGCTGAGCATGCCTTCAGGACAGGGCTGGCGCAGCATGTGGTGCCAGGGATCCAACCGCCATCCCTGCAGCTGCCTAAACTTTCCTAAGCAGTTGCTATAGACCACTGAGTCATCCTGCCAGGTCCCTGATTTAGATATTTAACTAGAAATAGTCTATTGGAAGATAAAACATATAGACATAGGCAAGGTCTTTATGAGAAGAACTGAAAATGTACAACATAACATTTTTATCAACAAATGGAATTATATTAAATTATAAAACTGCACAGAAAGAAAACTACAAGTGGAGTGAAGAGAATGAACACAATTGGAAAAAATACTGTCAACAACTTGTGAGATAGAGGACTAACATCTAAAGTAGACAAAAACTCAAAAAATGTATTAGTAGGGGCCTGGCGGGATGGCTCAGTGGTCTAAAGCCCCTGCTTGGGAAAGCTTGGGCGGCTGTAGGGACCGTAGTTTGATCCCTGGCACCACATGCTGTGCCAGCCCTGCCCTCAGGGCGGGCTGAGCCGGCCATAATAAAAATGAGTGAATAAACAAACAAAAGTTCTGAAACAAGAAAAAAATAAATAAATAAAATTAAAAATTCTTTATATATATATATATATATATATATATATATATATGTATACATATATATATATGTATATATATTAGTAAAAAGTTAAGTAATCAAAAAATTGGCATTTCTCAAAGGAAAAAAATACCAATGATCAATAAGTACAAGAAAAAATGGTCATCCTCTTTGGCCCTTAGAGACATTTAAATCTGAAGAAAAATGAAGGTTTCATCTTGATCTGGAAAAAGCAAAACTGCAAAAACCAGGTGCTGGAGGTGCTGCGAGGGCAAAGAGACACTTCTGCATTGTTAGGAGGAGTGTAAATGAGTGCAACCGTGATGGAAGTCAGTGTGAAAATTCCTCAAAAACTAGAAATAGAAATTCTGTTTAAATCAGTTATACTTCTTTGGTATCTTCCCAGAAGAATTAAGGACATCATATTACAGTGATACAAGCATACCTGGGTTTCTAACAGCACAGTTTACAACAGCTAAATGTTGGAAGAAGCCTATACATTAATAATTAATTATTAATTATACATTAATAAGGACAGTGTGGTACACACAAATGCAACAAATTACTATTCAGCTTCAAGCAAAGATAAATGTGAGTTATTTGTAGGAAAATGCATGCACTTCAAGATAATAAGGCTAACTGGAATAAAATAGACACAAAAAGATAAAGATCAAAGCCATTTTCTTAAATTAGAAATCTAAAGTGTAAACAACATAAAGAGCAAAATGAAAGATAGATGGTAGGTTACCAGGAAGCAGGTTTTTTGGAGATGGGAAAGGAATCTAGGATCAGAGGGCCAGGGGAAGGAAGTAAAGAGGGGGAGAAATAAAAGTCATTAGGATATTATATGCATATGTACCAACTCCACCACAATGAATATATTTATTATGTATCAAAAATGTTACTAAAATGAAAACCAAAAAAAAAAAGAAAAAAAAAGTGAGAAAAGCTTTTTTTAAGGTTGCAGTGTGAGAAAGCTTTTGCCATAAATCCTATTTGCTATGAAGTATAGTGTGTCTTAGTAGAGTCACCTAGAGAAAAAACATTCTCTCAGGCTTTCACAGAAAGCAAGTTTGCCAAGCAATGGCTGTGATTTGTCCTCATGGCTGACACTGACAACAGTTCTACAAAGCACTGTACCTGGTTCCAAAGTTAACCCTGAGGGGATTTCACCTTGGAAGATATAAAAGATGAATGTTTTGTTATACAGGTCTTGCTTTATCTCACCCTTGATCACCCAGCAGAAAAGTTTAACTATGAGGCATATAATACAGAGCTAGATTAGTATGATGAGCTGTAAGGACTTAGATCAACAGCTTCCAATATTGCCAGTTTCACCAGTAACCCAATGCAATTATGGAACACTGGACTATTTATACAACTACTTCTTCTCAGTTCAAAGAGAAAAAATTTTTTCTTTTTTTCTTTCCTTGCCAATATTGATTAGAAAATTTATCATGTCTATACCCTGTGCTCTGTATAACTACTATAAGAACAACAATATGCAATGTGTCAGTTATTGCCAATGTACTACTAATGTTTTTTGAAACTATCATATTGTTATTTCTTATTAAAAGTAATTTAAAAAGGTAAAAAAATCCTATTTGCTTTTATCAGAGCCCATTACATCAATGGGCTCACTGATATAATTATATCTAATTAGATTTTTTAAAAAAATTCACATGGCTTGTTTATAAATTTCACTTCCCATGAGACTACTTTATCCACCAATTTCTGTCAGTTAAGGTTTGATCAGGGGACATACCCTTATGGAAAAGGTAAGAATAAAGGATTCTTATCATACAATCAGACCTCATGGCATTGTGGAAGTCAATGAAGAAATTTACAGCATGCTCTTCTCTTGATGTCTGCGGTGGCCCCAAATCACTAAAAGTCAGGGAATCAGCTCTGAGGGGAGCGGAGATGGATGGAAACAGGCTGGGTGGGAAGGCAGAGCAAAGCAGGGTTCAGTTAGCACATGATGACAAATTGTAGGTTAAGTTATAGACTAATTATAGATGAATTTTTATAAAGACAAATTATAGGTTTGGCCATGATGACAAATGAGAATGCATACTCAACCTCAACAATATAGTTAACCACCAAATATAGGTAAAGTCGTTGCAACAGAAGCATATGTGAGCTTCACTTAGGACTCAGAGAAGCTGCAAGATGGAATACAAGTTAAGGCTGCACTTAGGCCTCAGTGTGGCCAGCAAAGTGATAGAACACACACATCATAAATCCATGCCAATCCATTCAAGCTATAACAGCCTTGACTAAGACATTAACCATGGCTTGCTGATACATGTGCATCCTGGATTTTTTTTTTAAATTATTATTTATTTATTTATTTTTCTTGTAATCAGGGATTGAACTCAGGGCCTTGAACTTTGTCAGACAAGTGCTTATTCTATTCTACAGATCTATCTCCCTAGCCCAAAAGTTGAGAAGGTTTTTATTTTGGCTGATTCAGGCTGCCTTAAGGGTGGTTGTGTGGATCAAACTGCTGTCCCCTGTCCATTGCCTATGCAGGCACTTAAACCACTGAGCTAACCTGAAAACCCCCTTGTCCTGAATTTTTTGCTTATGTTTTTCTTGTTAGCTTATAACCAGGCCCTAAGTACCAGTGATTTCAATCTGCAAAGGGAAAAATGTAGAAAAAATGATTTTTTTTTTCATTTACTCTAAAGAGAAAAAGATAAGCAAACAATAAAACCAGCTAGTAGGACAGTTACAATACTGATACATTAGTTGTTTATTTTTATATTCCTCCAAAATCCCATTAGTTAATGGGTCATTCAAGCTTTTACAAAGCAAAAGCTTTTCTCTAATGTAGAGGTAAGGAATTAACATCTTAGATAGTGAAAGATAAGATATAAAGCCCAGAGACAGCTGTAATGGGTTACTTGGGGTTACCTGAAACTTGGGATTCAAGGAGACAGAAAACCGCTTGTTCTAATGGCTCCTCGATCATTGGCTCTTCCCTTATTTGGGATGATACTGGTTGTTTTATCCCCTGCTTGGAATGTTTTCAATTAGCATTTGTATTAACCTGATGTTAGGTAAATGGTAATAGAAGTAGTGATCTCTACTCTGCATTCCCCAAAGCAGTTATGCAAATTTTCTAGGCCTTCCTTTAGTACTCAATAAAAGTAAGATTCTTCTCTGGGTGAAGGCTTGCTTTGAGAGAGACAAATCTCAGTGAGTCCTCTGAGCTAAATTCATGGGGTTTTGGGGCCCGGCAGGATGGCTCGGTGGTCTAAAGCGCCTGCTTGGGAAAGCTTAGGTGGCTGCAGGTACCGAGGTTGGATCCCTGGCACCACATGCTGCGCCAGCCCTGCCCTCAGGGCAGGCTGAGCCGGCCATAACAATAAATAAACTAACAAACTAAAGTTCTGAAACAAGAAAAAAATAAATAAAAAAAATTCTTGGGGCCCAGCAGAATTGCTCAGTGGTCTAAAGCGCCTGCTTGGGAAACCTTAGGCGGCTTCAGGGTCCGAGGTTCCATCCCAGGCACCACATGCTGCGCCAGCCCTGCCCTCAGGGCAGGCTAAGCAGGCCATAAAAACTAATAAATAAACAAACAAAAGTTCTGAAACAAGAAAAAAATAAATAAATAAAATTAAAAATTCTTAAAAAAAAATCCATCGGGTTTCTCATCATTCCTTTTGGCACTGACACAGAACATCACATCACTCTAATATGAAAACTAGGTTCATATTAGTGAAATAGCTTCACTAGTAGTCAATAATTTTTGAAATGAGTGGATGAAAATAAAATCAGTTTTGTTGAATAAGCATACAAATGTCAATTCATTTAAGAATTTTTGTTTATTAGGTGTAAATATTCTTTAGTGTTACAAGTTTGGTTCATGTCCTAAGTGCAATTATTTTTTTTAATTAATTATTTTTTTCTTGTTTCAGAACTTGTGCTTGTTTACTTATTTATTTTTATGGCTGGCTCAGCCTGCCCTGAGGGCAGGGCTGGAGCAGCATGTGGTGCCAGGGATTGAACCGTGGTCTCTGCAGCTGCCTAAGCTTTATAAACAGGCGCCTTAGACCACTGAGCAATCCTGCCGGGCCCCCTAAGTGTAATTACTTGTTGGATAATTTCATTCATCTTTCTCCTTTTTCTTTCAGTCAATTCCCTCACACATTTATTCCTCTTTTCTTGTATCCTTAAATATATTTTTCTAAAGTTTTCTTAGAATAATAGACAGTAGAGAAGCTGACCTCTTAAGCCCATTTATTTTCCCAAAGGTTCCTCTCTTTTTGAAGTCCAAATTCAAATATTCTAACTTTTATTTATTTATTTATTTATTTTTCTTTTTGAGACAGGGTCTCACTGTGCAGTTCAGGCTGGTTTTGAGCTCACTTTTGTAGCCCAGGCTGGTCTCGAACTCATAACGATCCTCCTGCCTCAGCCTCCCAAGTGCTGGGATTACAGGGGTGAGCCACCATGCCCGGCTTATTCTAACTTTTCTAATGTTTGATAAGAAAACACAATCTTAAATTGTGTTATATGGTTGTATTTGTCAGATTTAATACTTATTTTTCACTTTAAAGCAAATAAAAAACTTTAAAAATTGATCACAAAGTAAGCATTAACTGTTCCTTTCAATAAACCAATAGAAACTACTAGTACAATTACATTAATTTTCATATATATGTGTATGTATATACACATATATATGCATTCCTTTCCTTCTTTCTTTTCTCCTTTTCCTCATCCTACTTGTTCCATCTGTTTGAGCAGTTTTTTTTCTCTTTCTCAGTGTTTATTGTACCTTTCAAATGTTAGTTAACAGCATTCTCGACTTGATAGTATGTGATGAGAAATCTGTCACTGCTCTGGTCATCTTTACCTTGTAGATAATCTGCTTCTTTTCTTTGAGAGCATTTAATATTCTGTTCTTGTTCTGAACTTCTGATATCTTGTCTATTATATGTCTTGGTATAGATTCATTTCAGTTATGGCTCATTGAGGTTCTATATTCCTCATTTATCTGTATGACAGGTTCTTTCCACAAGCTTGGGAATTTTTCTGCTTTTACTTTTTTTTAAAGTTAGTTTATTAATTCATATTTTATTCTTAACATAGCTATTAACAACAACACAGAACAATGCTTTTCTTTTTTATTTTATTTTTTTCTTGTTTCAGAACTTTTGTTTGTTTATTTATTTTTATGGCCGGCTCAGCCTGCCCTGAGGCCAGGGCTGATGCAGCCTGTGGTGCCAGGGATGGAACCGTGGTCCCTGCAGCTGCCTAAGCTTTCCTAAGTAGGTGCTTTAGACCACTGAGCCATCCTGCCAGGCCCTCTGCTTTTACTTCTGCAAATATTCTTATGCTACTTTTGTTGGCTTCTGCTTTTTGTTAACACCAAGTAGTCTTATATTGTCTTCTTTGTATCATATTTTTCCCTTTGATACAAGTAGACCATGCTGATAGAAAAAAAAAAAAATCCTGTGGAAAAGTAGCCTAATACAGGCAGTGAACAAAGATTCATTATGCCTCTATATTAACCCAACACTGCAGTAGGTGCTTGAAAACAGACAGCACAATCTTGCAGCTGTTGAATTGGTGTTGCTTGGTTGCTTGTTACTTTAAAGAGAACTTTATTTTCCTGATCACTAGCTGTAGTGCTGTCTTCTATGTCTAGGAAATCTATCTTTAGTTTTATTCCAGTGGTTTTGCCAGATATCAATGACATTTTTAATTCCCTGAATATCTTTAAATTTATCTTATGCATTTGAATTATTTTTTATATTGTTCATTCAATTTTTCTATCAATTTCCTATGTTCCTCTACTTTTTTTCATTCAAGTCTTCTTTACATATGTTGAGCAATTCTGTCAATTTTTTTATGGCAGTAATTTTATAAAGGCAGAATAGTAAAATGGTCTATGTTTCAAGGATATTGGTTTTTTTTGTTTTTTGGTTTTTGGCTTTTTTTTTTTTTTTTTTTTTTTTTTTTTTTTTTTTTTTTTTTTTTTTTTTTTTTTTTTTTTTTTTTTTTTTTTTTTTTTTTTTTTTTTTTTTTTTTTTTTTTTTTTTTTTTTTTTTTTTTTTTTTTTTTTTTTTTTTTTTTTTTTTTTTTTTTTTTTTTTTTTTATGTCAGAGATTCTTGGTTTGTGTCTGTCCTAAGATCCTACCTTCCCAAGTGAGATGTTCTTTTGGCTTAGTCTGCAGGTTTCTTGTGTAGGGCTTTCGTGAGATTATTACCACAGTGCTTCCCAATATTGTTATACAAGAGAGAAAAAACTGATTACAACAGATATGACATCCTAGTACCATGATACAACTAGTAATAGTAAGTACAATTTAGAAACTGGCCATTGTAACTACTGATTTTGTACTTTGGATCACAGAAGCCAAGTATATAGTTATACAATAGAACCAACTATAAATTAGGAGTCCGTATACAAGATGTTTCGCTTGTTAGAGTGGATTCACTCTGGGTTCCCTCAGGCAAGTGGGTTGCCTTGTCCTGAGCACTTCCTGCACAGCCTGCCTGACCTCAGGGTAAGAGTATGGGCCAAGCAACATGACTCCTTCATACCAGGACTCCCCAGGACTCCCCAGAAGGCGGAGGGGTGGTGTGTGGATGAGGTTTCTCCCCACTGGCATGGCTTATGGAGGTTCCCAAGGCTCACATCACTCCAGTGACAGTGAGTTTTCTTCTCTTCTGAGAAGCTCACTGAAGCTCCTGAGCTCTGGAGGCTCACTGTTGCTCTTGCTCCAATTGATGATTTATTTGTGAAATATCAAAGTAATATAAACTAAGACAATATGGTGGGAAAATGCTACCTGTTTCATCATCATCATTATCAATATTATTATTATTATTGTTAATACATTGCATAATGCTATCTTCATCATAGTTGTTCAGAGTATAAGATGAATATATGATTTCTTATCTAAACATCAGTAGTATAGATCTTTATTTTCATTGCACAAGGAGAAAGTAGCTGTACATATAGACCAATATTCCATAACAGTAGTGGATTATCAGCTCATCTGCCATTAATGGGGGCTGTTGACATGTGCCTTTTATGAGTCATCATATTAATATGGCTTCCCTTTTTATACTTCATGGTTAGACTTTTCTGCTGGATGGTTAAGACCAAGATCAAGCAAGACCTATGTTACAAATAAATATATAACTTTTGTATTTGACAAAGTTAGTAAGGTCCCCTCAGGGTTTACCCTGGAACCATGTGCTGTGTTTTGCAAAATATTGTCAGTGTCAGCCATCTGGGTGAATCACAGCCATTGCTTGACCATTTTTCTCTCTGTGGAAGCCTGAGAGAATATTTTCTCTCTAGGTGACTCTCCTTAGGCACACTATACATCATCGGTCACTTTCTTCTGTGGCCCCATAATCTCCTTGAGCATGAAATTTGGGACTCCACTGAGTTATATGCTATTACAATACAGGTTCTTTTATGTCCCTTGTTCTTACTGACCCTAAAGGGCTAGAGCCAAAATATTGGCTATTCTTGTATCACTTATTTTTCTCTAATACTTTGGATTGCCAACTTCAGTTGTTAACCATCTAAAAGAAATGCTTAATGATGTTATTCCCTATAATGTAGGCACTTGAGCTTAACATCACTGTCTTTCTGAATATCAGATGCCGCAGACATAACATGAAACAGATTTTTTCCATCAATTGTTGATATTCTAAACTTTGAAACCCCTATAGACTATCAAAAAAAAAATAATAACTCACATTGTTACACAGATATTTTCAACAATGTGAAGTAATAATAGTAGTTTTTATCATTTTCATATTACAAAACACAGAAATCAGTTGGAGGTACATGGAGTTTTCCCTCCTTTTTTTTTTTTTTTTTAATTTGGAAAGTTTCATTGGGCTTAACTTGGTTGCCTACAGTTATCTTAAAAGTAAAAGCCATGTGTTTGCTTTTTGGTCCTGGGGATCAAAGTCAGGACCTTGTGTTTGTCAGGCAGGTGCTTATGCTGCTAAAATCATCTAAGAATCAAAGAGAATCACAGAGAAGACTGTAAGATTAATGGTATTATTGAATAGAATTTGAGGATAATATAAAGTCAAGTAAATTACTATGATTAAAGTAATATTTAAAACATTAACCTATGAAAGAAGAAAAAACAAGTAAATATCAAAATATTCAACTGGTAAATCCTACAACTAAAATATTATCACTAAAATTATCAATAGCGGTGCTGGTGCTTTTTCAAAAGTCTTGTAGATAGGTCCAGCCTTTGAGCAGGCATTATAAAGGAATCACTAAGTGTAAAACAGAATAAAATAAACTCAACTGTATTTTTTTTTTTTCATGCATTTAGTACAGGGCATGCAGGGCCTATGGGTCTACACAGTCTCACTATGTAAATTGGACTCATAGTGATTCTGTGTTCAGCCTCCCAAGAGCTGGGATTACAGGCATGTTCCACCACACCCAGTCTTAAACACTGGCTTAATTCCCCCCAGGGGCAGGGCCCATGGGGCAGCGTGGAGAACAAATTGGCTCTCTGCCTAAGCAGGCTCTTTAGACTGCTGAGCTATCAGGCAGGCCCTATATTTCTTTCCTGAGCACCCCACTTTGTTTGCTAGCTAAATGACTCCCTTGTTAGCTTTTGAATCGATATAGTTTTCACTGAAATTTTATTCTATGTCAGAGTAAAGTCTTACTTTGCTCTTTGAAATAAAGAAGTTAGAAATCAACTGTGTGAAAACACCACAGATTTGAGTTTGTACTTAAAATATGAAAGATTTTTCTTTTGCTTTAAAGGGATGGAAAGAACTCAGAGATAAAAAGAAGTGGTTTCTGTATAAATGACTGTAGCTCAAAGCAGCCTATCAAGATGTGATCTCTGCAATCTCAATGCTAACAGATTGACACCACTGGCCTTTGATGATTTGTGGCGGTCATTGCATTTCAATTGTGTGAAACCAGCATTACCCTCCAGCATCCTCCTCCTAAGCAGGAAAAACCATTTATCAACTCTGCCTGATGAGGCCTGAGATGACTCAAAGGCTGGCTGACTTGCAGATCTATGGGTGCTGGGACCTGTTGCCAACTCTTCTCCAGAGCAAGTTTGCAGTACAGTTTAATGCTACACATGCAACTCTACATCCAATAATAGGAAATTATAACCCCATTCTTTGAAATTTCAGATTATAAAGTGTTCTGTGCTTATGTTTATGCACATTTGAAACAAATTAATGTTAAATGCAAAGCTCTAGGATAAAGATTTATGTATTGTCTGTGGATTTCCCAAGTATTATACAATACTGTAGCAGAGGAAAAGTGGGGAAAAAAAAAAAAAAAAAAAGAAAATTGCATTGTCTTAAAATATAGGGATGGCCGGGCGTGGTGGCTCATGCCTGTAATCCCAGCACTCAGGAGGCTGATGCAGGAGGATTGATGCGAGTTCGAGACCAGCCTGGGCTACAAAAGTGAGCTCAGGACCAGCCTCAACTGCATAGCGAGACCCTGTCTCAAAAAAAGACAAAAAAATAAAATAAAATTAAAAAAAAAATTATATATATATATATATATATATATATATATATATATATATATATATGGATGGTGTCAGAAATAAGAGGCCCAAAGACTGTCATAAGTGAAGACTGTCATAAGTGTTAAAATATTTTGTGTGTGTTTGGAGAATAGTCGGTATCCTTCAGATTTTTACTACATGTACTGTTTGGAGTTGATTTATATTTAAACATTACTTCAATGTGTTTATGTTTTTAAAGCAGAGAAGTAGAAAACTCTTAAAAGAATCAAGGAAATCAATTCAGCAATTATTTGTTTGTCTGCTTATTATTTTTAAAGTACGTATTATTTAAGAACAGGGATATAACTCAGTATTACAAGCACCTGCCACAAGGTCCTGAATTTATTCCTGGTACTAAAACAAAAGCAAAAATGAAAACAAAACCAAAAACAAAACAACCATTTGAGTGTATATACTATTTAACACTGCTCTGGTTTCTAAGGCAAATAAGAACAATATGTATGTGAAAGAAATCTCCTGGCCTGAACCTACAGACTTGACAGATAAAGTTAATAAATATTAATATGCATCATTGAAAATAATCAAGGACAAAAATGTACAGTTCTGAGAATTTATGTTGTTTCCTTTGGGAGGATTCCAGTAAGACTTGGACTTTTAAGATTTATCCAACTCCAAAATCAGAGAAGGTCCCCCATAGCTACAGTGAAGAACCTTATCTCACCCCATCTACTGGGCAGATTACAAGTTCATCGATTTTCATTATAGAAGAAGAATGCTCACACCCATCAGTGACAAGCATAAAAGGAGCTTATTAGGCAGAATGAAAAGTATATTCTAAAAAGAAAATAGTGTATAGTCTTAAAAGGAGAGAGTTACATCATGGCCTAGAGCTGGGTATACTTATGAAGACTAGACTTATGAAGATAGTGTACCTGAAAGATTATCTAGGATATGTATTTTGTGTCTACAAGGCTTACTCATTCAGTGGATTACAATGCACACCATTCATTTATGTTTGATATGGAGACATGTTGTCTTCTTAATAGAGTGTTTCATGAGAAGGAAGGTGGGTAAGGGTGTGAGTGATAGGTAAGAGAAACAGACTCAAAGCCGAGAGCTCAGGCTTATTGTCTTTAAGGCCCATAAGAGCTTTTTTCCAGGTTTGTGTCCTGAAGTTGCAGTTTCTTTTCTTTCTTCTTTTTTTTTTTTTTTAAAGAATTTTTTATTTTATTTGTTTTTTTTTCTTGTTTCAGAACCTTTGTTTGTTTATTCACTCATTTTTATGGCCGGCTCAGCCCACCCCAAGGGCAGGGCTGGCACAGCATGTGGTGCCTGGGATCGAACTGTGGTCCCTGAAGCTACCCAAGCTTTCCCAAGCAAGCACTTTAGACCACTGAGCCATCCCGCCATGCCCCTGCAGTTTCTTATTGAAAGTATAATTTTAAAATTATAGTGTCTTTGTCTCTGACCTGTCTATCTTTATTACTTCTATCTTAATTCAGGGTGATTGAGATCAAGACATTGAACTTCCTCTATGAGTTGTTATGCAATAAGTACCAAGAATACTAAGCAACATAGTGTAGGTCCCAGCTACGGGACAGAAATGGCATCAAGGAGTAGCTCTCTAATTTCTGTGGCCTTCTTTTTCATGATATGTCTCAGTCTGACACCGTACTAAATTCATGACCAGGGGTCCCAGCAGGATGGCTCAGTAGTCTAAAGTGCCTGCTCAGGAAAGCTTGGGTGACTATAGGAACCGCAGTTCCATCCCCAGCACTACATGCTGTACCAGCCCTGCCCTGAGGACATATAAAAATAAATAAACAAACAAAAGTTCTGAAACTAAAATTAAAAAAATAAAATAAATTCATGACCAGTCTCCCACTACTTTTCTATACTTCTTGGAAAATTCTTTCAATCAGTGTAGCTTCTGAGAAGCCCTCCCTCCCTAGATAGCAAGGAACAACTATGTTCTTTTCATGCCCCCCTCAATGTATTCTTCTCCAGTACTAAAATGTAAGTGTTTTCCTTTAGCATTCAGGTAGTGCTCAATAAGTATCTATCGAAGAGGATATTTAGAGCGAGTTCTTTACTAGTATAGACAGTCTTTATTCCATTTTCTATCCTTATGGGTCTATCCACAGTGTGCAAGGCTTGAAATCTTTACTTAGACATGGGGATCAGAATGTTGTTTGAAAAAAAATAAAAGATGAAGTAGGTAGCATATACCAAGGTTGTGCTTTTTGATGTCTGCAGGATGTCCAAGAACTACGGACTTTAGGTAAAGACAAATTTTTTCTCCTCACGGAAAATGCTCTTTGGTAGGATAGATTTAGTAGGTGCCAACAGTGCCTTTGATGCTTTTTACCAGAATTCCCCAGAAGCACCCTTCCTTCGAGAATGATCCACATTAACCTCTCACTTGGAAATGCCTTTTTCTCCACTGTAATCTGCAGCCACTAGCTAATTTCCAGGGAGTACAAACACTGTCCCTGTTGGCTCTACAAGGAAGCCCACTAACTTCATGCTGTCTTAGTTACTCTTCTCTCATTACTGGGACAAATAACTGACACACAAGCTTAGGGAAGGAAAGATTTAGTTAGCTCACAGTTACTGGAGGTTTCAAGACACTGTTCCCACTCTATAGCGATTGGAGGAGAGGCTGGGGTGTCGCTGTCCAGGATGATCCACTCCATCCCTCTAAGGGGCCACCAGACCTGGGGGAGGGAGGGAGGCACAGGCTATCAATTTAATGGGGCCCCTTAAGCCCCGCCCTGCTCCTCTGGCCCCGCCCCTCAAGCCACCTACTTGACAGCCCCATGATTTACTTGAGACCTTGAGAGGACAATTAAATACAAGCCATAACACATGCCCTTAGAGCTCCCTGCAAAATTATGCTAAGGCTAGACTTTAGCTGGACCTGTGATTCTTAATTTTCACGTGCATCCTATCTAAAGGGCTTTTGGTTTTTTTTGTTTTTTTAAAGAATTTTTTATTTAATTAATTAATTTATTTATTTTTTCTTATTTCAGAACCCTTGTTTGTTTATGCACTCATTTTCATGGCCGGCTTAGCCCGCCCCAAAGGCAGGGCTGGCGCAGCATGTGGTGCCGGGGATCGAACAGCAGTCCCTGAAGCCGCCCAAGTTTCCCCAACCAGGCGCTTTAGACCACTGAGCCATCCCGCCGGGCCTTCTAAAGGGTTTTTGAAACAGATTAGTAAGCCATACATCCAGGGATTCCAATTCCGAAGATTGCAACCTAGGAATTTGTCACTGTAGTAAATTCTCTGGGGCTGATATTGGCAGTCTGGAGACCACAATATGAAAATCCACCTGAATCTGTCCATTTGCATAACTCCTCCATTTGTCCTTACCTGTTTTTGTCACTCTCTCACACTGTTTACCTGTCAATAGTACTCTCAGTTCATTTGTGCAAGAATTCCCACATCAATCTTTGTTTCTAAGGAGTAGGACCAAAACAATAGTCTATATCAAATTAGACTTACACAATAAAACTTAAAACCAATGCCTTTTGTTTATGCATGTATGAATGAGTGTAAGTATACATAGTAAAAGCGGGATGTGTTTACAGAAGAAAGAGTGCCAGCTCCAAGCTCCATATTTTCTTTACACAAGGGAAGTTATGTTGACTATAATAACCAAGGCTCTGGTGGTTTAACACTTCTCCTTCCCAGCATTGCTTCTGTGCCTTTTCCAGTGGGCAACCACTCCAGCATTGTGAAACATCCCTATTTGTTTTGTTTTGTTTTGTTTTGTTTTCACTTTTTTTTATTGTTTAAATTTAACACGGGTTATATTCCATATTTTCATCATCAGATCAGTTTAGATTAATACATATAGGTATATAAGATTGATCAAACAATTAAACATTAACCCTTCTAAATCAACATTATTATCTTTTTTCCCCCCTTTCTTTTCTTTGGAAGTTGACATATTGCATAATGTCCTCACAATCGTTCTACAGAGTACAGTGTGTGGGCATGACCCACCTCCCTATTGATGTTGCTTAGAAAAAAAAGGGAAAAGAATATACTTCTCTTTGGACTAAGAGGAAGCAGGTACATATACAGTCAAATGTTCTGCAATTGCAGTGAGCCACAAGTGAAGCTTGTGATGTTGGAAGCTATTGAATCTAAGCCTCCTAAAGCTCCTTTCACCAATCTAGCTCTGTGCTTCATGCATTGTACTTAAGCATTTTTTTTTTCCTGCTGGGTGGTCAAGGGCAAGTTGAAGCAAGACCTGTATAACAAAACATTTTTTTTTTGTATCTTCCAGGATCAAATCCCCTCAGGATTAAGTTTGGGACCATAGGCAGTACTTTGTAGAACTGTTGTTAGTGTCAGCCTTCGGAACGAGTCACGGCCATTGCTTGGCCATTTTGCTTTCTGTGAAAGCCAGAGAGAATGTTTTTCTCTGGGTGACTCCCCTTAGACGCACCACAGTTGAAACATCCCTATTTGGTAAGAGCCATGCAGGTTAAAGAAAATGATGGGGCAAAGGAATAGAAACAAAAGCACCTCTGCCACTTATGTTAACCCCGTTAGATGGGTTGCAAAGCAGTGTTGTAAACGATGCCTTATTTCTGAGAGCTAACTGCAAATGTTCTTGCAAAAAGTAGAGGCAACCCCCTTTTGCTCACTCCTGGAGAGCAATGAAAGGCTAAAGAGCCACAACACTACTTTAAAAATTATTCTTTCTTCTGAAAACTAAAGTGTTATTTCTGAATCAGGCCTAACTAATTTTCTCTGTTTGACCTCAAGTCATTTTTTACAAACATCTTCATTACTCATGGAAATGTATTTCTTTTTTTTTTTTTTTTTTTTTTGTTTCAGAACTTTTGTTTGTTTATTTATTAGTTTTTATGGCTGGCTCAGACTGCCCTGAGGGCAGGGCTGATGCAGCATGTGGTGCTGGGGATCGAACCATGGTCCCTGAAGCCACCTAAGCTTTCCTAAGCAGGCACTTTAGACCACTGAACCATCCTGCCGGACCCAGGAAATGTATTTCTTAAGGACTCACCTTTCTGATTTTTGCACAACTTCCTAAGTCTGAGGTGTAAACTCTCTATCAGTCTAACTATTTATATCAGAAGTTGCATCTCATAGCTATTTATCCTTGAAGTATTGACTTATGGTGATATTCCAAATGAAACAAAAGTGTAGATGTGAAATGAAAAGGTAAAACACACCATGTTACCTGTGCAGTGGCTGTGAATGCATACAGCTCTCAGAATACCAGAGGAATTTCTCATCATCTTTTTGGTTTTTAGTACCATATTTGTGTGTGTGTGTGTGTGTGTGTGTGTGTGTGTGTGTGTTTAGTACCATATTTGGTGAGTAAAAAACATGTGTTTTTAAATGTTGAAAAGCAATTCACTATGGATTTTCCCTTCTCCTATGACTTCCTCGGGATTCTAACCATTCCAAGAATGTAGTGACATTTTTAGTTTCCATGTGTGTGATCAGGCAGTACTTTTCTGCCTTTAGTTTATTTGACTTACTGCAACGTCCTCTGCATTCATTCATGCAGTCAGAAACAGCAGTAGCTCCTTCATAACCAGGCCTTGGAGAGAGGAAGTTGGATGAAACAAGCCAAAGGATGCAACATTAGAGTTATGTGAGATTACAAAACCAACATAGGGTTTAAAGTTTATGTCTCATGTTGTCCTACATGTTGACAATCGGCTAAAAATTAGATTTTCAGTGCTGCTATCATTAAATATGAAAAAGCCAGCTGTGGTACCTGGTTGCTGGACTGCAATTTTTTTTTTTTTTTTTTTTTTTTGGCCTTTTTGAGACAGGGTCTTTTTGTGCAGTTCAAGCTGACCTTGAGCTCACTTTTATAGTCCAGGCTGGTCACACCAATCCTCCTGCCTCAGCCTCCCAAGTGCTGGGATTACAGGCATGTGCCACCACACCCAGCTGCTGGACTTTAATTTATCTGTTCACCATTTATAATCAAAACTCAGATGAAAGCTAGTGTGATGTAAGTCAGTTTTACCTAAGGCCAGCAGCCTGAAAAGATGGCTGCTCTAGCTTTATAGTTTCATGGAAAAGAACATCTGAAGAAACATAGAGACATAACAGGGTTTTCTAGGGAAGGGAAGGAGGTGCAGGAAGACTATGTGCTGGGTAGGCACTCTGCAGGAAGGACACGGAGTTCTTTGTACTCTGACTGGAACACTGCAACCAACCTTGACCTACTGGGACTAGTTCCTGTGACTCTGTAGCCTGAGGTATTTCTTTTGTTGAAGCACACCCTCACAGTACTTTGTAAGTATTATGTTAGTTGATGTGTCAGACTAAAGACAGTGAGGCATCGCACACTCTGAGGTAATCCGAACAGCACCCCTGGCATATCGGGTTTTGTAAGTCCACAAAAAAATTAGCAGTCAACATTTTAATCATTCACCTGTAACTTTTCTTTATTATTAGAATGCCAGACAAAGGGAATGAAAATAACTTTGCAAAAAACAACTCCAAAAGGTGTTGAGTTGTAAGATGATTGATATTGTTAACTTTTTATTACAGTGATCAGCTTAATATATATACACATATACATATATATGTGTGTGCATATATATATATATATATATATATATATATATATATAAAATTTATTAAAGGAATAACTCCCATCATGCTCCACATAGCAATGTTTCACCCAATAATGAACTGCTTATATGACGGTGGTCTCAAAAATTATAATGCAGCTTAAAAATTCTTACTGCTTGGTGCCCTTATAGCTGTCATAATGTCACAGAACGAGGCCTTAAGTTGAGTTCGGTGTAATGCTAATGTAAGCAAACTGTTATGGTTTAGGTCTAGTTGTCCCCCCAAAGCCTCATGCAGTCATTGGACAGGGACTTCTATAGATTGAGACTTGACTCATGAGTCACTGGGGTTTTGTGATTTAGTACTAATCTAGAATTTGAGACTTTATCCATGATCCCTGCGATTACATATTTTAATGCTGATGGGATTATCAGTCAGAGTACAGCTGGGACTATGGGTGTGGTCTAGGGCAGATATCCTAAGGCAGAGAGCCTGATTGGAATATAAAGAGTGACAGAGAGACAGACTCAAGCCGTTGCTATTGCTCTCTGCTCCCCTGGTTGGTCGATTGCCTGTTGTGATTGTTGTTGTTTTCCCACCATGAACTGGATACTCTCTGCCCTGTTCCACTCAGCATGGGCAAGCTGAATATGGATTGAAACCTCCAGTAACTATGAGTTAATAAACCTTTCCTTCCTTCATTTTGAGTGTCGTGTATTTGTCCCAGCAATGAGTAAAAAGTAACTAAGACATAAACTTATTGTGCTGATATTCATATGAAAATATAGCACATAAAATTATGTGTAGTACATAACACTTGATAATGAATAAGGACTGTTGCTAATTTATATATTTAGCATAGAATTCCTTTATTTTAGAATGCTAATTTTTAAAAGTTTAACATCATAAAATATCCATCGGTAGCTGCCTTGAGACTCATTTATCCTCTTTCCTGCTTCACAAGCACACACCAAGTAGCTGACCTGCACACTCCAGATTTGTGTAAGTGTATTTCTCTACAATCTTCCCACAGTGGTAAAGTCACTTATGACATATTTTTCACAATACGTCTCCCAGATTCAGTGAAAAGTGATGATGTCTTAAACAAAAAGCAAAATGTTATGCTAGCTATGATAATACCCTTTTCTTGTACCACAAAAACTTGTAGAAATGATTTTCTATGTTTAGGTAAGCAACAAGCTACACACACATGTGTGTGCAAATGCCCTAGGCACATATGAACTATGTAGAAATGAGAAAGACCTTAAAGGGGCATTTAAAATTCTCATTTAGTATTATTTTTGGTTTCTCTTTTTACCTTTAGTTCCAACTTACCATAAACTTTTGCCAAAGCAAACATTTAAATACAAAGAACATGGCACTGGCGACATCACATATATCTGACTGCAGAACTTTGCGACCTGTAAATCATGTCCTTGCATGTGAGGGGGTAGTCTTTCACTTCATGCTAACAAATTCACTACATAACTAAGCTATGCTGACTCCAAAATATAAGGAGCCTCATAAGGACTGATTACTTGATATCTTTTAGAGTATGATTCTATTGTTCTTAAGCCCTATATGCCTTGGCAAATCCAGGCATTCTGTGACATTTTAAGTCTTTAATCAGGTAACACATGGACTAACTAACTAACCTTCTTGAACAGTTCTACTTTATAAAACAGAACAGTTTCTCTTCTGCTGACATTTAGCTGCTTTATGCCTTCACTAGCAGCAGGACAGGGTCTTTATTGTTTGAAATTAATTAGTGACTGGAAGCTCCATTTATTGAATGAATATTTTTTCTATAGTAGTTGAATATATTTTTACACAGATAAAGTCATAAGTGTATAATTTAGGATTGAGGGAAGCAACATTCAGGTGTCATGAATTATTTCACAAAATAAAAATAAATATTTGATAAAGTAGTACCTTGGTAAGTTAATGGTTTGTGTCTAGTTGTCCCCCCTCCCAAAGCCTCATGGGCAGGAACTTCTAGAGTTTGTGATTAACTCATGATCCACTGGGATCATGGTGACCCAAGGCTGGGATTATGGGTCTGAGTATTGCTGGGATTATGAGTGTATGTAATACCCCCAGCCTGGGGCAGAGTGCCGCAATGAAATTTAAGAGAGACAGACTCTCCCTGTTGCTACTGTTGCTGTTAGTCCTGCCTTTTCTCTCTTGATCTTTGTTGCTGCTATGAATGGATCCCCCCTGCCCTGTGCCACTCTGCCTTGGAGCCAGCCAAGTATGGACTGAAACTGCCAGTAACTGTGAGCTGAATAAATGTTTCCTTCCTTCATTGTGGGTGTCGGATATTTGTCCCAGCAAAGAGAGAAGAGTAACTGAGACACAAGTGATTCTTTTTGACATTTTCACGAAGTCTGTGGGAAAATCTTTTTTTTCTTTTTCCTTGTTTCAGAACTTTTGTTTGTTTATTTATTTTATGGCCAGCTCAGCCTGCCCTCAGGACAGGGCTAGTGCAGCATGTGGTGCTGGGGATCAAACCTCAGTCCCTGCAGCTGCCTAAACTTTCCCAAGCAGGCGCTTTAGACCACTAAGCCATCCTGACAGGCGCCAGGAAAGTCTTAATTTTTCCCAGCAGTGCACATGAATGCAAGGGTGTTTAATTTTAGCAATCTTAACTTCTTTGATGTCAAATCAGTATCATTTTCTTCTTGTTATGTCTTCGAGAGGCTGGTTAAACATGTTATATTAGTTTAATCAAATCATGTTCTAAGTCCAATTTTTGTGTGACCTTTGTTCAAATTATGGTGTGCTAACTTGTGCACATTACAGGAAAATAAATGGAAACAAATTATAATAAACATGAGAAAATAATTTGAAATATCAGTTTAGTCCTAGTTGACTGGAGAAGTATTTCTATGTTCAAGTTTACAGATTCAATAAAAATTACACATTACGTTGATCATGACTATTTATCCATAAACACAGGTTTAGGAAAATGAATTTCTGTTCTGCAGAGAAGAATCAAGGGTATGCTCTCTGGGACAGGCAAGGATGATGAGAGGTTACCTTGGGACACACAGTCAGCTGCCCTGAACCTTGCTCACAAAGATAGGAAGAGCAAAGGACCCCCTAAATTTCAGACTGACTTCATTTTCATGTTGCTTAAATATTCTTTTTTTTTTTTTTTTTTTTTTTGGGACCGGTGTTTGAACTCACGGCCTTGTACTTGCCAGACAGACACTTGTGCTACGGAGCTATCTCCCCAGCCCCTGTGATAAATATTCTTGATTATTTCTGTTCTCCATGGTGGATGTATGAAGCCTTCACAGTGCATGGAAGGCTTTTCATTTTACTCCTTCTATCATTGCTAAATCTACAAGCAGGACCCTCGCTGGAACTGGAAAGCACAGTAGCTTTATTTATTTATTTTTTTCACAGTAGCTTTAAATAAGGCTCAATAAAAATGTGTAGATGATCATTTAGATCAAAAAGGAAAGGAAACATGTTGCTGAGTCAGGGGCTGGTCCACCCTTGTCTGGACTCATGGTCATTTATTGAGTAAGCCCAGCTCTAAAAGTGATGCTTTCTGTGGTGATAGCAGTGTGCATATAGACTTAATAATACTATATCCTGTTTTTTACACACATGGATAATAAGGTAGAACATAAATTAGCTTCTCTGGAAAAACACATATCTTTTAAATTGTGTAAATTTTATTTCTTAGATTCATTTTCAAGTTAGATCTCAACATTAAAAATTGCTAATTATGAACATGATGGCTTTTCAATAAACTCATAGCTTAATTATTTCAAGAGCTGTTTGAACATTTTGACAGATTAGCTTAACTGTTAATTTCATTGGCTTGGGAACCCTGAAAGGAATAAGAAAGCGTACCTCTGAAGACTCTGCATAGAACATGCAGGGGTGAGCTGGGGACCCATGTAAGGTATGAGCCTTTTTCTTTCTGTGTGAGGTTCCTTTGTTTGCTTCCAGGTCACCATTAACTAAACCGCTTCATTCCATTATAGCTCTCTGTTCCATGGTCCTGCCTTGGCCCCAGCCAACCACAGTCAGAATCTACTGCATCTGTGACCATATGAACCACTTACTCCATAAAGTTGTGAACGTGGGGACAGTGTCTCAGCAGCAGGAGAGCTGAATAAGACAAACACTTTCAGATGATATAGGAACATGCCACCTTTTGGAAAAGACTTCCATTCTATAAATAGAAGCATACATGTTATTGTTATGGTTTATGTCTAGTTGTCCCCCCAAAGCCTCATGCAACATGGGCAGGGACTTCTACAGTTTGAGACTTGACTCATGAGTCCCTGGAATTATGTGTTTTAGTACAGATCTAGAGTTTGAGACTTGACCCGTGATCCCTGGGATTATGTGTTTTAAGTACTTCTGGTATTATGGGTGTCACCTAAGGCACAGGGACTGAAGCAGAGAGCCTGAATATAATATAAAGAGAGACAGACTGGCGCTGTTGCTCTGCTGCCCTGATGACTGAGACCTCCAGTAACTGTGAGCTAAATAAACCTTTCCTTCTTTCACTTTGGGTGTCGGGTATTTTGTCCCTGCAATGAGTAAAAAGTAACTAAGACAGTTATTTACTGTTGCGTGTAGATTATGATTGACAAAAGCAAACACCACTAATATACATAAAACATTTAAGGTAATACCTCAAACACATAGTTATTTGTTTATCATTAATGGGAGCTTAGGAGACAGTTTGTTGTGTGCATAAACTTGGGGAACATATTCCTAATAAAGGAAACAATATAAGCAAAGATAAAGAATTAAAAATGGATCATGAAAATTACTTAATACATAGAAAAGGGTCAGGGAGATAGCTGAGTGACACTCTCCTTTCTGGCAAGCATGAGGTCCTGTGTTGGATTCCTGATACACACACACACACCAAAAAACAAAAAACAAAAAACAAAAAAAAAAACCCCACATATGTAAGTTTAATATTTTATTCTATATACATCTGGAAATCATTGAATTATTTATAATCCAAGAAGCATACATGCTTGAAAGCTCCTTTGGAGGGATTTTGAGGCAAAATTGTAAAAATGTTGAGATAAGAAGGAAGGCCAGGGGCCGGCAGGATAGCTCAGTGGTCTAAAGCCCCTGCTTAGGAAAGCTTGAGCGGCTGCAGGGACTGCGGTTCGATCCCCAGCACCACATGCTATGCCAGCGCTGCCCTCAGGACAGGCTGAGCCGGCCATAAAAATAAATAAACAAACAAACAAAAGTTCTCAAACAAGAAAAAAAAATTAAAAAAAAAAAAGAAGGAAGGCCAATTAGGAAACTGTTGTATTCAAATGATCTGAATGAAGGAAATAAAGAAGTAAAATGAAAAAACGTCAAGAAGGGAAATTTACAATGTATAATAATTTGAACATGCTGCACTTTTCAGAACTGATGATAAAGAAAACATAAAGATGTAGGGGATGTATTTTGCTGCCAAAATGCATTTTAAAAGTGCAAGTATAAAACTATACAAACTATAAACAGTAAAGTGGATATTTAGTCACTTAGATAGCAGTGATAAAAACATTGAGGGGGCCTCATAATCTTTCAAATGAGAATATTCAAAGGAAGGTACATTAGCTGCCTTTGCTTTAACAAAATGCCTTAGATTGAGTGCTTAATCAAAAGAAAACATTTTCTCATACTAGTAGGAGCTGGAGAATCAAAAATCAATAGTCCAGCTCATTTAGTTTCTCATACAGGTTTCTTCCTGGCCTAAAGACAATCATTCTCTCTAACACTTCAAGTGACACAGAGAGAGGTGTGGCATTTTCTTCTCATGAAAAGAACTATTTCTATAAGATTAGATCTCTACGCTTGAGCAACCTCATTTAATACATTATTTCCACAAGGCCTTTGCTGTAAATTTAATGCTATTGGGAATTAGAACTTCACATACAAATTTGGGACACATTGGACACAATTCAGTTCATGATAGAAAATTAAGATATTTTCTTTTCAGGAATTAGTATTTAAAAGATGATACCATATTGAATGACACTGTCACCTTTTAAAGTCTAGATTATATAATATAAAAATTTGTCTAACTAGTTTATGCATGCAGTTATATAAGTTTAAATCTATTACATAGTTGGTAAAGACTAAGATTTTTTTTACTATTACTTAAAATATTTGTTGAAAATATTCTTTGAAGCTCAATTTGTTTACTGCTTGAGTGTCTTATAAACCACACATAATGATCGTAACACTGATTTAATTATTTCTTTTAACATTATGATCAGGGGATTCCGCATCTCTTTTGGAACGCAAGCTATCAGGCTCCATTGTTGACAGTGAGAGTCTAGGAGCAGGAATCACAGCGAAATCTCTAACTTGACCTGTGCAGCAGGAAAAGAGAGTATGTTTTGTACTCCACTTTTCCTATGAAATATAATCAGAAAAATAGGTGAAGAAATGGACTTAAATCAAATATTGGAGAAAGTTATGGAAGGCGAGGTATACGCACATCCAAGTTTTTTTTTTTTTAAACTCCATGAAATTGAGCAGATATTATAAAGAATATCAGTGGCCCCCTTCAGCATGACTGTTCCCTGCTCCCTTAGCTTCTTTCTTAATTTTTATTTTTAAGGAATACAAAACACACTCAGTAGAGAAAGCACCTGGCAAGTGTAAGTGCAAGTTCCTGAGTTCAATCGTCAGTACTGGAGAGAGAGAGACAGACAGACAGACAGACAGGCAGAGAGACAGAGAGACAGAGAGACAGAGAGACAGACAGAGAGACAGAGACAGAGACAGAGACAGAGAGGAAAAAACAGCATTAGAAATGATACGAGATTTCAACAAACAAAAAAATAGGAATTCAACAGTGGTTGCTGTATTACATTTCTGGTGCCCTTTGTTGGTGTCCATGTGGTAGCATGGAGCTGTCCTTGGTAGCAGTGCTGGAAACAATGACATGGACAGTTGTTATAAAGCATGAAATTAGGACTTTTTCTCCCCTGTGACCATACTGCCTATATGCTTTGTTAACATAGATATCTGAATTCTGGAACTTAATGCAGTATGGGTGTTAAATACCACAAAGTAAAAAAGATTTATATAATTATAATGTTAGAACAAAGACCAAAATCATAGCAACTCTTCTTAAACTTCACAAGCAATACCAGGATGCTTATATTACTTTATTTTGATAATCATCCATTTTAGGGAAATGGGAGATGCATGAAGAAAGTAAAAAAAAAAAGCATTTGAGTTATACTTTGTTCATATGAAGAGGTGCTTTCTAAAAGGTCCAACACGTCCTAATAATGATTACTGTATCTGTATTAATAATAACGTACCATATTTGTGTATTTTTCTGTCCTTAAGAATTTTCACAGGTGAGTCATGATGGCACATGTCAGCCATCACTGCACACTGAGAGGTTGTGACTGGAGGGTATCAAGTTCCAGTCCATCCTGTGCAATTTTGTGACACAGTTTCAAAATTTTAAAAATTGGGACCTATTGCAAAGGTACTAGGCTCAATCCCTCATACTATTACAAAATAGTAAATTTTTCTTACTAAAAACTCACAAAAGACTGCAAAATATATAGCACCTGTCTCATTTTATACAAATATAAAAGTAGGGCTATAAAATGTACAGATGAAAACTAAAAGTTACTAGGGCCAGGGAGATAACTCAGTAGAATAAATGTCTGCCTGGCAAGTGCAAAGTCCTGAGTTCAATCCTTGATACTGAAAAAAACCCAAAAGTCTATATTATGTTACAGTTTGTGTTTAAACATCCCCGCTGCCCTAAGCATCATGCTGTGATGAGGAGTGAGCTTCTACAATGTTTGGTTGATTCATGGTTCAATGCTGGGATTATGGCTATGGGTGTTACACCTGCCCAACTGCAGGTACCCTACATATAACAGAAGGGATAAGGGACATAAAGAGATACACAGCCTTGTGCTTCTCTCTATCTCTGTCTCTGTCCCTGTTTCTGTTTCTCTGTCTGTGTCTGTCTCTGTGTCTCTGTGTCTCTGTCTCTGTGTCTCTCTCTGTCTCTGTCTCTGTCTGTCTCTCTCTCCCCCAACCCTGATTGCTTTTGCTATCTTTCACCACCATCATGAATTACACTTCTGTCATGTACCATCCTGCCTTGGAGCCAGCTCATTATGGACTAAGACCTGTACAAATTGAGTAAAATAAATATTTCCCTCTTTAACTTTGGCTGCCAGGTGCTTTTTTTTCTCAACAATAAGTAAACTAACTCAGATTACATTAAAGTCAGGACCTCCATCCTCATTCTCCATGTTCTTTCCACTAAGCCAAAAAATTGCTGATGTCATTGTCTTACTTAAACTAGGTAATGTTGGGTATGAAAAAATTTAGTCAAATTCTTACTAATACTTGTCAGTGTCTTTCTTGCCCAGGGGCATCAGGGAAGAGCAAAAGAAATACACAAAACATGTATGCTTTCCCTAAGGACAATTTTCTCTCTCTAAATTTCATATGAATTATTGGGATTTTCAAGGTGAGCATATAATGGTTGAAATTCATTTGTGTGCTCATGAGTAGCTATGCAGGTATTACACGATGAAAATAGGATGAACAGTTTATTTATTATTCAAAACTTGATTAGATGTTTTCCAATTTTTGTTAAATTTGTTTTGAGACAAATTTAAGTATGTATCAAGCTCAAATATAACTTGTGTTCTGCCATAACCCATATCAAAACATTATTTTTTAAATATTCTTCTTTAAAAAAATAAATAAATTTTCCCCATAAAATTTCATGAATCTGCACACTTGTATTAAAAGAAAATTTTGCAATTATGCAAAATGTCTTAATTCAATTATCATACTTTAAATTCTACAAACATAAGTGAATAATTTGGAAAATAAAAAATTGTATGCTCCATAAAATTTCTAACATACCTGACACTAAAAACATTAAGATACTTTTTCAAATATACTATTTGAAATATACCATATGTACTATTATTTATACTTAGGCTATGACATTACAACATAGTTAGAAAACAATAAGCATCAATGACTTGCTTTACAAGTGAGATGCTGAGAGGCTGAATGAATGAGATGCAAAGCTTCATGACCATGAGACTCCTTTGTTCCTTAGACCCTTGTTCATTACCAAATCCAACAGAACTGTCATATTTATTATACATCGGCTACAAGAAATAGAGATACATTAGTTATCCTTTTGCCACAGATATCAAATTCCCTTGCCAAAGAGAGACTGGTTTAGTGAATATCCCTTTTTGTAACAACAACAACACTTCAGAGACATGTAGGTGTGCCAATCAGAGTATCCAAATTTAGTCTTGACCTTTCAATTCACACATCATGCTTTACAACTGTTATGTATTGAATACAATGTTGATTAAAAACTTTGGAGATTGTAAAAATCTCATTAGAAAAATAAATATTGGTGTGTTAGAAAATTTTAAAATGCTATATAAACAAAAGATTATTACTAATGATTGCCTAGATAGGTTAAACACCAGGTAAGCAATAATATCTACAAAAATTCTTGCTAAAAGTGGTGCAAAGAAACATTTTACCTGTATGAAAAAGTCTGTGCTTAGCCTCCTTTAGATTTTTAGGCAATGAATTCTTATTGACAAATCAAATATCAGTTGCTGTGAACTGACAGGTAAGAGACTAATTACTAATAACTTTAGAAACTTTCATCCCTTGCATATAGATACCTAAATATCACATTTGTCCAATGCCTGAATTTAGTTACCATGAATAAGATAAGTGCTGGTGCAGTTGCTGTTATTTTAATCAATTGTAAATGGAAATTGGAAAGGAAGATGGATGGTCTAAGTGTCTAGCTTGAACTTTGCAGGTGACTGTTCCCAGTCTCCTTGGGAATCCATTCACTCAGGCAGGCCCCAAGGAAGGCTCGCACAGAGCATTCACACAGTGGTCTTTGCTTCTTAACTACACTGAAGCTGTGAGATCTATCAGAGACATATACTCTACATTTCCATCTGACTGAGCACAAAAATCACTTGTAGATGGAGCTTAAGTGGTTGGATCAGTTAATTGCTGTCAAATAAATCATCGATGGCAGAAGAGCCTTGTCTCAGGCAATGCAAATACCAGACCTTCTCATGGATGCTCAGGTCATAACATGCTCTTTCCTACACCAAATTCCTCTGACTTCTCCTCATTTCTTGTTTGTTCATATGTTGACTATTTCATTGTATTAAATATGAGTTTGAAGCCGGGCATGGTGGCACACGCCTGTAATCCCAGCACTTGGGAGGCTGAGGCAGGAGGATCTGTGAGAGTTAGAGACCAGCCTGGGCTACAAAACTGAGCTCAAGGCCAGCCTGAACTGTACAGCAAGACCCTGTCTCAAAAAAGACTAAAAAAAAATAAAAAAATAAAATAAATGTGAGGTTGAATACACATCCAGTGTATTAATTAATTAGTGATCCAATTATTAATCCAATCATTAGTTCTAATGATTTCTAATCTAAGAAAAGTATCATTTTTGTGTTGAGTGTCTAGTAAGCAAAGTACATACACAGCACACAGGATGCAATACCTCACAACTGTAGGTATCCGAAGAACACTTAAGCTTTATTACACACCACATTTTGAAATGTAGTGAAATTTTTTTCTGAAAAATACTGATTGAAATCCTCTCTGCTATGATTTTCTCAAGTATAAAAGGAGGTTAATAATAGTCCTTATCACATTAAGTAATAATGTATGCAAGGCTCTTTTTGTTTTAAGGTAAGAAAATATAAACAACAATCCAGAATGTCATTTTGAAGGCTTTTAGCTTTGACATAGTGCATTAGGCAAAATTGTACATCAAATTATTAATTTGCACACTGTTCTATTTATAAAATTATAAAGACAAGGTTTCAAAAATAACTATAGTATGAATGGCATGTTTATTAATATTGAGGCAGGTTTAGTATTTCCTACCTGGGAGGCAATGTCCTTGAAAAGCACCTTTTGTTGGTATGAACCAGTGGCTTCATTTCTAAAGTAAGACAATAATGATACAACTTACTTAACATTTAGTATGCTGCCCATTGAAAATCAATATAATTATTAAAGTTATGAAATGCTCTAGCCATGCTATAGTTACCTTAGCAACTTACTGGAATGTGAGTTGTAAATAACTGTTTATTTTCTCAGCCAAAAAATAAATTACTGATCATGTCGGTTAGGCTACTTCAAAATGACTTAAAAATGTCATACTTTTATAGTTTTTCCTTATAAAAATGAAATTAACTTAGCTATGAAAGTGTCTTTTGCAAAGTTGTAGTTGCCTTATTTCAAAATGATCTGTTATTCAGTTACTCTATAGAAGGTGAACTGTGTTTTATCTATTTGTTTGTTGGTAAATGTAATATTTATCATTGTGCTATACCAGGCAGAGTGACCCTAGAGAAATAAAGTTGCGACAAAAGCATCCCTGCTCTGGTAAGCTTAGATTTTATGGAAGAAAGTAGAACAAAGTGTGTACAGCATATATTTAAATACAATTCAAGATGAAATCATGCAGTATGACTTGGCCTTAGTGAGAGGCATGGAGTGGTTTTGAAGGAGCCAATTTTTCTGTTAAGGGAATGGTTAAAAAAAAGTTCCCCTGGGGGAGGATGTAAAACATGCACCCCATTAAAATGAAGAAGACAAGAGAACATCCTGGGGCAGCAGATGAAGATGCTAACAAGATCTGGAGGGCAACAAAGGCAGATGTAACACCAGCACAGTGCAAGCAGGGAGCTCTCTTGGAAGAGCCCCCAGAAGTTGCTCTGGTTGTCTGTGCATAAAGCAGGAGGACGACACCAGCAGGCCACAAGCAGAGTCAAGACTTGAATCTTAACAGCAAGCAGGAAGCAACAACTGAAGGCAATACAACCCAGGGTCATAAGGAAGCACTAAGAATTAGCTTTTTTCAAGCCACGTTTTGAAAAGAGACACTGGTCATCTGGGAGCTCAGAACCTCCGGGTGCTTCCTTTATAGGCAGCAGTGCACACAGTTTTCTGGAGTATAACCAATTAGCGTGCAAGTGCTTGACACTGGCTTAGAAGGGCTTCTCAACCAAGCCCTCAGCTGTACATGGGCTCTCCCTATATGCTTTCTGCGGGTGGCCATTTGGTCTTCTTTAGTACAATTACAAGAATCTCTTACTGATTCTCTGTTAGGACAGGACACAGAGCAAAATTGTGATTTCTTTTATAATTGTTATTTCATCTTACAGTGTATCTCTTAAATTTCATTATTATTATTATTATTATTATTATTATTATTATTATTATTATATACTAGAACTTGAACTAAGGACCTTGCCCTTGCTAGGTAGGTGCTTGTACCACTGAGCAAGGAAGGTGCAGTGCTTATCTCCGACTTCCTTTTCTTTTCTCTCTCTCTTTTTAGGACAGGATCTCCTATGCAGTTCAGGCTGGCCTTGAATCTACTTTGTAGCCCAGGCTGGTATCAAACTTGAGGCTCCTGCCTCAGCCTCCCAAGTGCTGAGTGTTGTATGTTAGCTTAACTGACTCCATGTTTGATTTATAATTAACCTCTTCGCCACTTGTCTGTTCTGTAAGCATCGACCCCCTTTGCCCTAAATTCCTAGAAGTAGAAGTAATTTGTTTTCTAATCAGTGTCATTCCTGCGGTTAATCAAAGTTCACAGCTGCAGGGACACTCAAGTAACCTAGTTGCTGTGCTGATTATGGAAGGACAGGGTCCACCACTCCTGGACATCTTGAATAATTACCCTAGTAACTTTGTAATCTCCAAGAACATCCTGTCACCACTATGTAATGATGCGTTACCCCCCCCACACCTAAGCCCGCCGTGTTCCTGTTTTGTATGCGCCGCAGATCCCAGCTGAAACCAGCCATTGCATTCTAAATAAGCCAACCGCAGGATGTACTCTAGGCCTACAAATTTCTCCCAGAAGCCTCTCCAGTCCCTTAAATTTCTACTTCCTCTCCCAACCCTTGGGTTTCCATTTCCTGATTACCTAATAAGGTAAAAGAGAAGTGCTAACCAATGACCATGTGCCTCGTACCCCATAAGTAACCGTGATTGGCTTCTGTATCACCACTTGCTTCTATATGACTCCAAGCAAATTCCCCATGTGCTGCACTCTTGCTTAGAGACTGCCGCTGGGTACCAGCTAAAATAAAGCGCTCTTTTTCTTTTTGGATGTCTGCCTGAATTGTTTCATTTTTAGAGTACAACACTGAGGTTACAGGCATGTGCCACCACACATGGCAATATCTCCTTTATAGTACATTTTATAAAGCACTGCTCAGTAGAAGGTTGTGAACAAGTAACTGTGGAAAATATTGCACTTTATAAACCTCTTAACAATTCACCAAGAACCTTACAATAAATTTGAGATGTCCTACAGTAAAGGCTTCTCTTAATTTTTACTATAACCCTCAACATAAAACATATTCCATTATGAACACCTTACTGTTTTACTATTTTCTCATTGCTGGGACAAATATCTGACACTCAGAATGAGGGAAAGAGAGGTTCACTTAGCTGACAGTTACTGGAGGTTTCAGTCTATATTCAGCTGGCTCCAAGGACACACGGCAAAGGGCAACCTTTCAAGGCTTCAGCTAAGAGCAAGAGCTTGAAGGAAGGAGCAGCAGCTCAAGCAGCTAACTTCCCTTCCTTCCTTACCTTGAAATGTAAATCACCTGCCCCAGGGGAGGTACAGCACCCACACCCACAATAATCAATTACAAATTCCAGAAGCTGCTGCTTGACTGCTTGAGGCTTTAAGGGGACACTTATACGCAAGCCATAACACTTACTATCCCTTTATTTTAAAACATGAGATCTGTTTATATTTCAGAAAATGAATATATGTATCATTTTACTGAGAATGCTGACTGAGAATCTTCTACTGTTTCACACAGGGCATAATACTCATATTTTCATACAATGCTACCTACCTTTCTAGGGACAGACCTTTTTTGGCAACATACATCTAAGAAGATGGCAGACCATGTAACAAAAGAACACCTGATACTACTACAAGGAACTCTGAATTTCCTGAGGCTTTTGAAGCCATTAAAACTATGTTAAATGTACTTTAATCATACCATAAGATGTCTTCAGGCAGAGTCACCAAGACAATTCTCCTCTTTGTAGTTGATGTTTATAAATGACAACAACAACAACCAAACAAATAAACAGAATCTAGGCTGGACTTTGGATTCCTATTGAATTGCAAAAGGAGTGAATGGTTAACCAAATTGTTTCCATTCTTGATTCCGTCTTGTTTATATGACAATGGCCCCCTGCTGGACAAAACTGCATCCTTCTTGTATTTTGAGCTAAAATGTTGATGGAAACAGAATAGAAAACAAATAAAGAAAATTAACAGTAGCTCTCTTATTTTTATATCTTCCTTATCAGTTTTATATCAGTTGTGAACAAAAACGCATTGAGTATAATAACACAAGAAATTTTTCATTTGTTTAAAACATGTCACTATCTTTTCCCAATAAAATATACTTTTTGTGGAAGGAAATAGGCCCTTGTTACTTTTTATCTGACAAGCCAGCTCCTCTACTGCTTAAAAAGTTAAGATATTCCTTGTTAAGATATGTTAAGATATTCCGTTTTAGAAAGTGTAGACAGTTTTCATTTTCTTTTCTTTTCTTTCTTTCTTTCTTTCTTTCTTTCTTTCTTTCTTTCTTTCTATTTATTTATTATTTTAGGGTGTGCATCGTCTTATTACTAGATCAGACTTGTAATAATCCGCCTGTTTACAGCCTCTCAAGAGTTGCCCGCCACTGTGCCCAGTCTCAAATGCTGACTCAGTGTGCCCCTGTGGGTGGGGCCGGCACCACAGGATTGAACCCCGTCCTTGCACCTGCTTCATTTTCTTATCCATTCTAAGTTTTCTTAAAATAATCAATCATCTAAATATCTGCTTTTATTTCCACAGTTGGGTCCTCTTCATCGATGTGTGTTCTCCAAGGCTCGCTCCTTCTGAATTGCTCTTTTGTCCTCTGTAATTTGACAGGGTTTTTGAAAAGTTGTCCTGAAAGCACATTTTACAACTGTTTTAGTAAAATCTTCAGTGAACTTAAAATTTTCAGTGTTTTTTGAATTAAAACTGATGTCCTGCTTGTAGCTACACCAGAGGTGGAGGGAAAGCACACAAATGAAGACATGCAAAAAAGTTGTGAGAAATGTGGTGTAGTTAGATTATTGTAAGAGGAGAATAGGCAAATGTATTCTCTCAAAACAGAAACAAATTTAATTTTTTAGAAGGTCAGTTATAAGCATATATATATATATGTATGTATATATATACATACATATATATATACATACATACATATATACATACATATATATATATATATATATCATGTAAGAGATTATCAGTACATCATGACAATTAGGGCTTCCATGTTGCTTATTTAGCATATATGCAAAAACTGAGACAAGAGTAAGAAACAATAAGGCATAACAGTTCAAAGGTCTTCCCAGCCTGGGTCATATTAGAAGGCATTATACAATATACTAAGTAATCAATTGTTTATATTCAGATGAGTGTTTGGCAACACGACCATGCAACAACAGACCCTTCTAACTATTTCCTAGTCTTGCCTCCTTCTATGAACATAGGCTAGTTATACAGTTAGAAACAATAAGGGGAACTGCAAACATGAGTAGCTACTCTAAAGAGTTTCCTAATAGCATAAATAAATTAAAGTACAATACAGTACTGCTTCATACATTAGAATACTGAAAACAAACCTAGTTCAAATACAGAAGATTAGCATTCATTTTTTTAAGTTAGTCATTTAAATACTTGATAAGCACCCACTATGTGCCAAGAATCTTGCTGAAAACTACAGAAACACATGTAAATGTATTATTATATTTGGCCCCACTGAGCTCAGAAATGATCTTGTCTTAGCCGGGCGTGGTGGCACACGCCTGTAATTCCAGCACTTGGGAGGCTGAGACAGGAGGATCAGTGTGAGTTCGAGACCAGCCTGGGCTACAAAAATGAGCCTCAAGGCCAGCCTGAGCTGCATAGAGAGACCTTGTCTCAAAAAGACAAAAAAAGAAAAAAAAAGAAATGATCTCGTCTAGGAGGCAGCTATCTAAACATTTTAACAGCAAATGGTAGATGCTTAAGTTGTAGAGGTTGTTCAGAAGGAAACATGACTAAATCTATGAGGCAGTCAAATACTTAAAGAACAGTAGTGCTGCATTTTATGTCTAATGAGGTAGATATTACTTTCAAACAAAATAAATCAATAACTGACTTTTAAGTGATTGTTTTTAAAAATGATGACAGGGACAGCGACATAGCTCAGTAGAATAAGTGCTTGCCTGACAAGCACAAGGTCCTGAGTTCAATCCCTGGTACTGAACATAAAAATGATGACAGATATTAAAAGTAATTGAAGTTATAGTAATCATGAAAACAGAAAGAAATCAGGAAATGCTTAACTCTACTTCTTGAACCAATCAGGAAGTAACTGTGAAATCAAAGGAGCCAGAGAGGTTAGTGCTTATTGATACAGAATGTTCATTTAAGAGCATGGAATGTGTGAAATAAATCTTCCTCAATTAATTTTTAGAAACACACTCTTCTTTCTATGAGTGTATAATTCCTTCTTAAAATATTAAGATATAGAAAAAATATTGCAAACCCTAATATTATCTTTAACACAGAGTCAGCAGCTTGGGAGAAGTTGGTTCCCATCTAGCAAGGACAAAACCGCATGTAGCCAGGTAAATGGTCAGAAAGATGTTAGCCCTGAGAGATGGCAAACATTGCTAACAGGCTTAAAGCTTTCTTAAAATTTATATACAACTGCTCTTTGGGAAGGAAACTTCTCCAACATTAGTTTTCAGATTAGATATCAAGACTGTACATGGCAGCACACCCCTCTAGTTCCTGCCCTTGGGAGGTTGTAAACAGAAGGATCACTATGAGTCTGATCTAGGAGTGAGACCTTGAATAACTTATAGATCCTTACCTAAAATAAAAAAAAGATTAGTTATCAAAAGACTTATAGACTTAATGATCTATGAGAAAGATGAAAAACACTATAGTTTATTTTGTGTGCAAACCTCAATTCAGAACCTTGTCTTTTACATTTCTATAGTTAAAGTAAATGGTACATCATCATCAATATTAATTTTGAATTTTGATGTATGTGACTTCTCTATTTCAGGGGATATATTTAGTTGTAGAAGCAATATTCTGTTGTGTTACAGAAATAATAACCATCCTGAAAAAGCTGTACTTGGGTATTACAAAACTCTCATTTTATGAGTTAGTAGAACAATGACTATATTTGACCCTGAATCCAACCAGTGTTTCTGAACATTTATATACACTTCCTGCTTGGGTTGCCAGCAACAGTGACTGATCTCTACCTATCTCAGCACTGAGTTTTCTTTGATTATCTCTCAGTTAAATGAAATTTACAAATGCAGAATACTGGATATAAATTGGTTTCTTTAAGACTGATAAAAGAGCAGGAGGTGTCCCATGTAATGGCTTAGTACCCTTGAAAGGTTAGATCATTTTATCAAGATAATTGCCTGATAATAGAAAATTAAGCAGAAGCAAGCACAGCAACAGGTGAAAAGAATCATAGGTGAGAAGATTTTGCATTTGCACTGACAAAAAAATGATATAAAAATGTACATTGATGAGTAAATCAGTGAATAAAAGCAATGTGTAAAAGCAAATAAATCAGTGAGTGAAAACAAACCAATGAAAGTGGGCAGACACTGTGCGCAGGTGCTCTCAGAGGAGAAAATGAGACTTGGTGATGTGCACGGAAAGACACGGAGAACCATACATGATCAGGACTGATGCAAAGCAAGCTCCCCATGCATGCCGAGTGTTGTACACTTCTTAGCCCAAAGACAGCTCGTGGCACCTAATACTGGAGACACTTTATATATCCTGTGGCATTTTATAGTTTGCTCCTAGAAACATAAATTTCTACAAGTGCTTTGGGGAAAAATTTGAATTTCTTCTATTATTGAAAAGGTACATTATTTCTGATTCAGTAATTCTTATGCATAGCAGAGACCATACATAACTATATTCATAATTATGCTACATAGCTACAGTAGGAAAAAAATGTACAAATTTCCTAAATGCCACCATGGAAGGGTAGATTAGCCTTAATATGTTCACAGAAAATAGGGGTCAATATATATATTTATATATAAAATATACATATATTTCATATGTATAAGAAAAAAATAAACTGCTAAAGATTAAATACAGCACATTTTCCCACAAAATTTAAAAACTGCAGATTGAATGATAATGAAAACTAAACTGTCATTTAGGATAGACAGATATTTAAAAAGAAAAACAACTGAGTGGTGAACATAGTATTTAAAATGACAGAGGAAAGCAAGAAGATATAAGGGTATATGGTAGATACAAATTATTTTCAAGATCCTAGCTAATGTTATGGCTCTTTGGCTTATGATTACCGATTATATCCTTAGAAAGCAGTAATTACATATTTTAGATAATGAATCCATGAAGAAATATGTCAAAAACCACAAATTAAGCTGAATAAAATTCTGTGAAACTATGATCCTGTTAATGTTCAAGTTTTTGATGACAGAAATATGAGTCTGTGCTGAATATTCTAGACCAAGAATATACAATTATATTCACTTTTACTACATGATTGATATCTCTGTCAGAGAAGCAGAGTACTATCTGATTATGGTGAAGAATGAGTTAATGTAGTCAGCATGCTGTACATTAAATCTATCTATCCTACATAATTGCAGTATGGTACCTTTTAAAATTTCTTTGCAGTGCTAAGGAGCATATGGTAGGATACATATACACTAGGCAAGTTCTCTACAATCCCTTCCTACTTAGATCTTCCAAGATCTTTCCATCTCCTTTCACCAACCTACTGTTATATTGGTACCACTGAGTGACAAAAAGAAGTAGATGTAAGATTTTAGAATTCTCTTTTTTTCTCACTTTCTGTCTCTGTTGCTGTACCTCTCTGTTAACTGTGAAAGGTGATATGCCAATTTGTTTGATCTAGTAATTACTTCATTGTGCATATCTATATATCAAGATATTGTATATCATAAATACATTTACTAAAAAATCTATGCTTTTTATTAATTAATTTTTGGAGGATCTAGATTATTTGGATTTCACACAGTTAACCACTTGCCTCCATTCAAATTATATAATCAATTTTTGATGGAAATTATGTAAGCACTGTCACAAAGTTCAAGTTCATAATCTCTTTGATGATAAATTCATCTCCCATTTTTTACTTTGTGCATTATTTTGGGTTCCAGCAATTTGAGTTTGTCTTAGTAGCGCTTTTCTCATTGCTGGGGCAAAAATATCTGGCACCCAAAATGAAGGAAGAAAAGGTTTACTTAGGTCACAGTTATTGGAGCTTTCAGTCCTTACTTGGCTGGCTCCAAGGCAAACTGGCACATGGCAGAGAGCGGCAGTTCATGGTGGCAGAACAGAAGCAATGGTAAACAGCCAACAAAGGCAAAAGAGATAGTCTGTTTCTGTCTCTCTTATATTACATTCAGTCTCTCTGCCTCAGGATATCTACCTCAGACCACACCCATAATCCCAGCAGTATTCAGACTCATAATCTCATTCCTGGATCACCCGTAATCCCATGGGCTCATGCATTAAGCTCAAACTCTAGAAGTCCCTGCCCCATGATTGTATGAGGCTTTGGGAGGACAGCTAGACACAAACCATAACAGCTATTTTGGAATCTACAGGAAATGGCCAGTCTACAGGATACTGTTGGTCAATTTGGGCAAGGACACAAGTGCAACTCCCTCTGTTGTTTGTACAAAAGAAAAGACTCCATGTTTATTTACAAAGATTAATTACAACATCAAATAAAGCTATACTCTATATCAAAATAATGTAGGCACCAAGACTTAACAAAATTTTACTATGCGCTCTTTCTTCTTTTAAGAAGTTACTGTACTGGACAAGTGGGTCACTGCTTTCTTGAAATCTGTCAACACAGTTAGCAACTGAGTCAATCACTTTGGGGCTTTATCTCCCCACTAAGAGTACTTGCAAGTTGGCACTCTTTCAGAGTCACATTCATCTTGCTGTCGGTAAACTTCTTGAAATAGAAGCTATACTCTGTCTTCTTGATGTTTGTAAAGCTTTAGAAAACACAACAGCAACTGGCAGAGAATTGCGGCAAGTTGTACAACACTCAATTTAACAATGAAATTTGTCATAGATGTTTTATGCTGCATTCTTCACTTTAGAATAAAAACTTTGAAACGATTTCTTTACCATTTATTCTATTAAGAAATAATTGCGAATGTAATTACACGAGAAAAGAAACTGTAAAATCCTTTCATTGCTTAGAATATTTTAAAAGCTATACAATTTCTTTCTAAATTGTTTTCCTGTGGTATTTTATGCAGGGTCTCACTAGGCAGCTCAGACTCATAATGATCCTCTTGTTTTCAGCCTGCCCAGCGGTGGGATTGTAAGTGTGCGCAACCACACCTACTCCTGGTGTTCACCTCAGTGTGCCTTTGGTGGAGCTGGTATCATGTGTTGATTGGATCAAACCCTGATCCCTGTGCATACCCAAGCAGGAGCTTAGTCTACTGAGCTATCTGGCTTGCCTGCTGTACATTTTCAAGGTGTTAAATTTGTTGTTGTGCTTCTTTGTACTAATATCAACTACATTATGTTGTGCCATCACATGAAGATTTCATTATTTTAAGCAACAGATTCTATTTTTCAAAATAATCAGATTTATTAATGAAGACACTTCAAAATCTACTTTTTGCGCTTATATACCGCACAACTGAAAACATCCCCAAACAAAATATTTCAATGCATTAGCCTTTTCACTATATAAGCATGAGAAAAATTAGGTTAGATAAAATATTTTATAGTTTGCAGGGGTGGCCTGCTAGCCCAGCAGACTAAAGTGCCTGCTTAAGCAGAGCACAGCAGCAGGGTTGATCCTCAATGTACCATTCCAGCCCTGCCCACAAGGCATGTGGCAATTGAGACTGGGCATGGTGGTGCGTGCTTATAATCCCTGTGCTTGGGAGGGTGAAATCAGGAGAATCACTACGAGTCCAATTTATGTAGTGAGAAAAAAAAGAGAAGTATAAATTTTATAATTTGGGACTAAAGAATACAAAGCGTGAAAATAACTAAAACGGAAGAATGATAACAAGACACCTGCGCTTACCAGCTGTCCCATCACTGAGACTCAGCGCAAGACACCCGCAGAGTAAAGGAGAGGCTGACTGCCTCTCTTGATTCTGGAGATTTGGTCCAGGCTTCCAACAAGCCTGTAACTTTTCAGGGTCGTTGAACTCAGACTCCTGAGAAGTCGAAGGACGAGAGGCATTTTGTCTAATCGTCAGTGAAGCCAGCATTCCCGGCATCCGGATCCTGACCTTTCCTGTCTGCCCTCCAGCCTTTGTCCTTCTAGGCTCCAACCAGAATTACATTTAAGATCTGCTTACAGCATCTGAAACTGCTTCTCCAAGCCGCTCCAAACTCCTCCCACAGAAATTCCAAAGCTTCTGAATCACACCATCAGGTACATTTGCAAAATGACCCCACTTTTCTAGTGTAAATTTGCAAACATATGAATCAACATTCTTGTCATAATGAGGCAGCATAAACTGACAACTGAAATGAAGCCTTAGACTTGGATCATAGTTTTAGAAAATGAGTCCCTGGTTAAGTGGCATGAAGGCTGAAACATGGTGAAAGGCAGGATGAGGCAAAGATGGATATGTTATGGTGGCTTGGAAATGGTTTAGATATAAAATGTCCCCGTAAGTCTCACATGTTCAGTGGTTGGGCATATATTCATTTATTTATCTAGTATTTTTCAGCGAAAGGACTACAGGGTGTTCAGAGTCTCACTACTAGATCCCTAGAGCTGGGATTACAGGCACACAACACCACGCCCAGTCTCAATAGCCCCTGGGGTGGAGCCAGACTGGCAGGCCCAAGGATCAAAACCAGAGCTCCTGTACCTGCTCGCAGGCGCTTTAATCAACTGAGCAATTTGGCTGGCCCTAGCGGTTGGGCTGTCAGAAGGTGATTGGTCCATTGGGGTGCTATACTCCTGTGCCAGTCAGTCCACTAATGAGTTCATGTGTGAGTGAACTAGGAAGGGAGAGGGCCTAATTGAAAGACATGGGTCAAGACCTGGAAGGACATTTCTTGTGTCCAGCTCCTCTACTGTAAAAGAAGCAGCTGCCCTCTACTGTGCTTCTACCATACTGTTTCTGTGAAACATGCACTAAACTCGCTGAAACCGGAGCAAAATTAATCTTTCCTCCTGTAAGCCTGGTTGTCATGTATTTCATCTCCATGAGCATATTGTGATTACTACAGTGGAGTAAGATAACGGTGCGAAAGTGGAAGGCAAAGAAAACATCACAGCATCGAGATGGTGCCTGCACGAGTCACACGGGCTTGCCAAGCCAATCAAGTCGAAAAACTGAAGCTTTCCCATCCCAACACCTATAGATTAATTGCCAAAAAATGAATTTAAGCCAAAAATAACCTACAGAAAATAATGGACAGCTTCTAAATTAAACGTCCATTTTCTCCTTAGCTGTCGATAAGAGATCACTAATAATCTTCTGGGAATATTGCCAAATAACTGAAAGAGAACAGCTCCTTTATCCTATGTTATCATTCTGTGACAAAATGCCCAACTGTCTGGGTGAAATTTGTTGGCAGAGTGTTCTTTTGGTTACCTTTTCCCTTTCCTTCATCCTAGTCTATTTGATCACTGGAGCTTCTACAGGCTTTTGGAGCACAAATTGATGTTGGCAGTGGAAGCTCACACAACTGGCCCTTCCTCTGCCAGGCCTTTCCACCATTCTGTATTGCTTGGGAGCCACCATGGTATAGGCTGGAAGCTCTACAAACTGTAAGCCAAAGCTGGTGAATGTTGGATATAGCATTCCAGTGGTGAGAAATGTAACTAAGACATATTTCAAGGTACTTTTTATAGTTCCACAGTATCTTGTTTCATTTTTATCCCTGCTCATTTTCTCTCTTTCCCCACTCAGTTTCACATTCTCACCTACTACATCCTGGGGAAAGCAGGTTTTAACTTTGGGAATCCTTCATAATCCCCAAAATTAGAGATCCTCATTTGCCATATTCATAGACTTATTTGAGGAAAAGCAAGCATTTATATCCATAAGTTTAATGCATATGTATACTGCACTAAGACACTTAAAAAAAAATTTTTTTTTTTTGAGTTCTGGGGAATGAACCTGAAGGTGCAGCCATGCTGGGCAAGTTCTGTGCTAGTAGTTATAGCTCCAGCACAGATACATCTAAAATTTTCTTATACCACTGTTATGCATACTTTGATCTTTTATATGTTTATCATTACCACCCAGAAACTATTTATCTTGTACAACTCGCAACCTGCACAAACAATTCAAAACAAAGTTAAGACCAAGGTCTTAGGAATGAGCAGGCTGTGACCTTTCTCTGACCTGCCTGGCCTGCAGATGGTTTCCCTCCTGGGACCCCTCATGGGGCTTCCCGTTGGGCACATACACCCTCCCATCGCTCTGTGGCTCCTAATCACTTGTTTTTATAGGACTCTAGTCAGAGTAGATTTAGGGCAACTTTAAATCTTCATTTCATTCTCCTTATATCTTACATTTAAAAAGACTTGCCTCTGGATAGAGTCACATTCAAGGAATTGGGGTTTAGTCATTAATTCTTCTTTAATCTGAATGTCAATCTGTAGTTACCTCAGTTCTCTTCCTGATCCTCCTCCCATCTCTTATATCTCTTAAAATGACTTAGGGGGCAATGTTAATCCACTTTCCATCCCCACGACAAAAATAACTGATATAAGCATCTTACGAAGAGGAAGTTTTTCTTCTTGCTCAGAGTTGCACTCTGTGGCTGTGTGACAGATTTTTATTTGTCCTAATCAATGAACTGGTCAGGACATTTGGTGGATGAGAAAGATTACCATTTACTTTATGACATAAATAAAAGCAAAAGAAAAGGAAAAGAAGTGCAAAAGTACTCAGGGAGGAAAGGTAGTTTGAAATAAAAAAAAGAGAAAAGAAAAGAAAATCCATCCTGCCATGCTTTCATGACCTCTCTGACAGTCAATCCAGGTCACCCAGATGATCTTATTTTAGAAGACTGAGGTCAGGTGCAACGTTCAGCATGCTCTCTTATGCGAAGAGTGGTCCCCTCTCAGGCTCAGGTGCTGCTGCTCTGTGCTCATGGCTGGGAAGTCTCCTAAGTGGATGGCTTGTGCCAAGTTGCTCCACCCAGTCTGTCAAGCCCTAGCTTTTCTTATGGTTGCTTGGCTCTGTTGCCTTGGGTCCTGGCAGCACAGTATGCCATGGTGAGAGTGGACAGTAGAGGGAAGCAGAAGAAAGAGGAGGAGAAGCAGGGGGAGAAGGGAGAGGGGAAGAGCAGGAAGAGGAGGAGAAGCAAAGGGAGGAAGGGGAAGAGGAGGAGGGGAAGAGGAAAAGAAACAAGGGGAGGAGAAAGTGGGGGAGAAGGAAGAGATAATCCCAGTCTCCTTTTCAAAGGAGATCTTTCAAAGAATGAATTTCTTTGCACAGGGTCCCTCTTCTGAAGGGTTTTGTAACTCTCAGTAGTGCCATAAACTAACAAACCACACCTTTGACCCATGGGCCTCTAGATAACACTTTTTAAAATTTTTTTTATTTTTTGTCTTTTTTTTGAGACAGGGTCTCACTATACAGTTGAGGCTGGCCTTGAGCTCACTTTTGTAGCCCAGGCTGGTCTCAAACTTGCACCCATCCTCCTGCCTCAGCCTCCTGAGTGGATAATACTTTTAGATCATCACAAATATCCTACGTCTTTCAACAGTTCTCTTGAGTATCTTTTGAAGAGTCTAGAAAACTAACAAATCTCAGAGTTAGAATTCAAAGCCAACTCCAGAATCTGCAGCCTAGCCATTCTACAGAGATATGTATATGCCATTACTGTCAGGGTGAATTTCAAACTCCTTGACCTGGTATGTAAACTCACCTAGAGTTGGTCCCAAAATGGCCAGTCCATTTTCAACTTTCAACTGACATTCTGTTATTTTATGCTTAAAATTAAAACAAAAATTTGAACCAGGGTAGGAGTACAAGCCTTCTACAGGTTGTTCCATTTTTTTTTTTTCTGACATGCAATGGAGAATGGCATTTTGAAATTTTATATGATGGCTTATGACTCCATAGGCTGACAGACTGAGAGACAGCTGAAGGAAAGAAACATGCCTTCCATGCATAAGAAATAAGGTTGGCTGAAGTTGTGAAAAGAAAGAACATTTATTTTTTTCTGACCCTATTACCTTGTCTGATTTCCACCCTTGAAAAAAAAAAAGAAAAAGAAAAAGAAAAGCAAACTGTCAAAAAGAGTCACCAGGGCACCCACTTATCTTAGGAAGATGGCAAGTGGTAAATCACTGACACTTAGGCTAGTTGTTTCTTCAGGAAAACACTTCAGCTGCAATTCCAACTTCGATCTCCTTTCATGTTGTTGTAGCAGGTGTTCTGATCAAAACACTCAAAAGGCGACTGGATTTTAAGCATGTGCCTTAGTTGCAGGCATAACATTAAAACAATAGTTTCAGGTGACAGCAGGGTTGCTTAATAGTTACATGCAGGAGGTTCTATGTCTAAGCTGCTCCTGTATTGAATAGGATGAGACCTGGAGGAGAACATTAATTTAATTTTGTTCATTAGTTGGATGTTAGTAATGCTGCCTAACTCACAGAACTGTGACCATTAATCAGAAAATTGTCTATTCTGCAGTTAGCGCATGGGGGGCACAAGGCAGTCCCAGCTGTCCTTACTTCCTCTTGTGCTCCCTTACCACCGTCAGTACACAAGTTTGGCCTGGGCAGATTGTCATTAAGAGCAAAAACTGACTTCCTATTCTTATAGGCTTCATAGCAAAAACAGAATCTTCTTTTATATTTTAAAAATGTGGCCTCTGCATTTAGATAGACAAGGGTCAAAGCCTGTCTCGGTCATGTAAGCAGCTAAAGAGACATGTGGCTGATTTTTCTATAACTGTTTTCTTACTTAGTGAAGACAATGACTAATAGTATGTTAGTAATGTTAGTACTAAATCAGTCAAGAAATCTGCTCATGTAGGATATTTCTGGTACTTAAAAAAAAAGAGTGAAAATTTGGTATTACTGGAATTATCACAGAATATATTAGTTATTTAATGGGAAAGAATTTTTAAAATCAGACTTCCATAAATCAGAAACCATAAACAATATCAAGGTAGACTAAATAACAGCGAGGAATAAAATAAAGCTCATCTGTAACATCTCTCCTGGTCTTTTTGTTTTTGTATCAGATATTTTCCTGTAATGCAGAGTATATGTCTCTAGGCCAGGCATGCATGGTTCTTCATACAGTGGGTAGAATTCCAATTTGAAAATGTCTGCCTCTTATAGTCCAAGATTGACCAGCATATCTGACTGTCACTTTCCAGGAATCCCTGGCTCGAAAACTGATTGCATCCCTTAGCAGTCGTCCTCAACCAGAGACATCTTATTAGTGCTTTCCAGGACTGAGCTCTTCCCCCTAGCAATCATCAGTCCATTAGTTGAGGGAGATTAGCCTTGTTCCGCACTGGACGCTGTGCTTTTCTCCCTCAATTCACATCTTGAAGCTGTCACCTCTAACATAGTGCTACATGGAAGGCAGTGAGAACTTTGGCAGGTGACTGGGGTTCATTGGTCAGAGGGTGTGGCCCCAATGGGGGAATCGGCAGCCTCATGAAAGTACAAAGATCTGTCTTGCTCCCTCACCCCTTCTTTTGCTCCTGTGTGTGCACATGTGGAGAAAGCACAGGGAAAGGTACAGTGAGAAGACATTGCCAAGGACCAAAGTTGTTGCTGCTTTGACTCCAGATTACCAGCTTCTCGAAGACTGGGGAATAAATTCCTAGTATTTCAGCCAGCCAGTCTGTGGTATTTTGCTACAGTAGGTCGAGAGAGGACACTGTACCAAGGCTGTTTCCCATACAGGCAGTGAATGGGCAAATGCACTGGAAGGCACACTCTTGGACACCTGCTAATTATTCTTTCTTATTAATTGCACAAAAATTTGATGGAGACAGCTGTTATGCTCTTCTTTCTACACAACCTCTCTAAATAGTCTCTTTCCTTTTTCAAGATAAAACTTTCACATGGTTCAAAAATGAAAAACAAATAAACAACAATCGTAAGAATCTTGTCCCCTTGATCCTGTCTGCTGACTTACTCTGCTGTTTCCAGGAGTCTCCTTAGTATCAGGCCGAAACACCTGCACATACTTTGTTGCTTTCACCTAAACCTGCAGTGGAGACCTTTCCATATCCATACAAGAGAACTTCCTTATTGTTTTCCTATACAAGCATAGTCTCCTGGGATACAGATGTATCTATAAAATGATATTGCATTTAAAATATAGCTTTTAATAAAAGACCCTGGAAAGGATAACTACATTTTTTTGTGGCTAGTTCCTATTCAACACTATCCATGTTACAGGATTCTTATTATTTTTATAGCTAGTACCAACAATTATCACAAAATTTGTCACCAATAAATTTTAAGGTAAATATGACATTATTGTTAACTATGACACGTGTTGTACAACATGTTTCTAGAATGAATTTTTCTTTCATAAAAGAAACTTTATAATAGTAAATTTTTTCATTTTTCATATGACTATCAAACTGAAATAAAGAATAGTTTTCTGTAATTATAAATTCATTCTGATGTGACCTCTCTTCAAATAAATTTGGAACAAGGATTTAGTATCATGATAGTAATAATGCCATGAAACCACTTTTACATTGTAATATAATAAAAGATTTACACTCTTCCACTGATCCTATATGCAAATAGATATTGACCAGATTGCATCAACCTAAAATGCTGATTCAAAATTTGGCATATTCTTTTATATGTATTAAAAAATTAAATTCATTTAACTTTGTTAAATCACAAATGTGGTGCCTGTTTACTTGACCTGAAAAATATTTTTATTCTTAAAAAGTACAAATTAGTGATAGAAAAAAAAGCATTAGAAACAATTCAAGATTTCGCTAAACAAAGTAATAGGATTTCAACAATGCTTGGTACATTACATGGTGCTATCATCAAATTAGTTACTCAGATTACCAAATATAAACATTCAAGATTCACTTAAAGAAAACAAAGCAATAACAAAGAAATTATATGTAATTCAAAAGAGGGAAAAAATCAGAGTAAAAAAAAATTAGGCATTAATTGCTCCTTTCAAAAGACCAGCAGAAATAGACAATACATTTTCCAAATTATCCTGCATGTATACCTAAATATATTTTCTCCCTTCTTTCATTTGTCTTTTTCCTTATCCCAGTTTTTCCTTTCCACTAAATAACTTATTTCCTTTTCAGAGAAAAATATTTAACAGTGCAGGTTTTACTGTCAGGGAGATAAAAGTTCCATGCTAACACATGTGCAGCAGAAGAGCTGTCTTGCCTTAAGTAGATTTGCCTAAGTTTCAATCTGCCTATAGTTGGAGGATACAAAAGATCCACTGTGAGGGTGCACATAATCACATAACATAGCTACTATTCAATAAATGATAGTTTTCCTTGTTACTTTGCTCACCACTGCATGCATCTCTTTTACCCAAGGGTGCTGGATGTACTGTTCCCATTGTGTGCTGCATGCTGGGGAACAACACCACATATGACTCCACACTCAATTTCAGAGTTTACAGTGCAGTGGAAAAGGCATACTGGTAAACAAAAAATAATTTTAAGAAAAAAAATTGTCAATAGACTAAATGCTTTGCTTCAGGGGAGCAAGAAGTATTTTGAAAATGCATTGGATAAAGTAATAATCTTAAAGAAATTAAAGGTTTAAATTATCTCATTAGAAGAGATTTTATATATATATATATATATATATATATATATATATATATATATATATAAAAGAGTACTAGACACTGTGTGCCTACTTCAATTGGAAGACTATGGAAAAACATAAATCACTTGAACCTTGCAGTAGTTGTCTTAATGTGGTGGGTGGGCACTTGAACTTGACAGCACCTTCTAGTTTCAATAGTTTCTTCCCAGTAATTTAATACATATGGAGTATAAGAATGGTTATGGGTCTTTGGATTCTGATGTTGACTTTTTAAACTATTTTTTCCCCACAAAAGTAAAGTGTGAAAGTGAGGGTGCCTGAGTAATTCCTATCCTTATTATTTGCATACCACACATGAGTTTAGCTTTTCTAAAATTCCAGGAAAGGTACCTTTTCATGAAGAATAAGTGAATGCTTCTTAAAGAGAGTCCCAAATTGCACAGGTTTTGTATAATCTGCTACTGGCTCACAGAGCTGCCTACATATCGTGTAAAAACTCAAAGGCAAAAGGGAGGCTCCTCTCTGGCTGGCATATCACTTTCCACAGCATTCCCTCATCACTGTAAAGCACCCACTTTGACATTAAAGGTAATGAATGTATGTTTAAATGACCTATACTTATTTATTTAAAGACAAAATTTCCTAGGAGACAGTACTTTACAAATTAAGAGTCACCACCAAAAGGAATTTGAAGCCAGAACCCATTTGGCAAAGATTCTGCTTCAAATTTTGGGTTTTCTTTGACCAAGTGAATTTGTTGATGGCAACTCTTGAATTCAGGCCTCATTCTCCACCACAGTGTTTTATTGTTAAAGGACAGCATTGTGCGATCCGAAATTGTAAATTAAAGATGACATTGGTTGGAAACAGTTTACTACAATTCTTATTCTCACTTTAGTGTGAGTGCTGCCCTTTATTAATTAGGAATAATAACTCAAATAGCATCAAACATTGGGTTAAACCAACAACCTATGGACTAATACCTGAAGAAAAGCCTCTTGGAATGCTGCAGAGTCAGTGTCCCATAATACATCATGAGGTGGCAAACTTTGGGGAAAAAAAAAAAAAAAAGTCGTTCCTAGGAATCTAAAGACACAGAAACAAAATGCTTCTTTCATCACTAAGCATCTCACCACCCAGGTCACTGTCACTTTGCTTTCCAGCACGTTCCTTGGTGGCTTAGCTTTAGTCTATTCCCTTAACTGCATCAGAAGGAAAGACCAGGCTTGGTGCAAACGCTCTCTCTGGCTCCCTAAGCGTGGGTCACATCAAGCACATCAAGTTTGTGGAAGGCCATCGCCAGCTCACAGCTCTCTCCACCGGGCAATCTGCACGAATCCATCACTTTTAACAACATTCCTTTCGGCTACTGCTTCTGCCAGAGACAGTTCTTAACAAAATTCAAATTAAGTTCTCTTCCGTAATTCAGATTGTGCCTGAAAGGACTAGCCTGAAGCCCCTAGACACCCCGCAACCTTCACCCGGGAGACAGTAATGGATTTCTGAATTGCTAGTGACGCCGCTAGAGCTCTTACCAAGAAAAATTTCATCTTTTCAACTCAATCTTCCAGCTTCGTTTTTGCACTCCGCTGCTCCACGTTAGGTACTCTCTAGCCGGCAGTCGGCTGGCTTCCAACTAACTGGAGTCCCAGACTTTGAGGAGGTGCGGCACGGATAACGACCTTGCAAGAAGCCGCCGCGCTGCGCGAAGGAACCTAGCGCCACCTCAGCTCTGCACTGCTTTGCCTCTTGGGGTAGCTGGTGCCAAACTGGAGATTGGCGAAGCCCTCAAAGGAAAACCTTTCAGCAATCTTCAGTCAACTACTGGAGAAGGCAGAGTAAAACAGCACAGTTGTCTGTGCCACGCACAGAGGTGAATGACGGACGGACACACACACACACACACACACACACACACACACACACACACACACACACAACCAAACTTTACTTCCGTGAACGATTATTTCCTGCAGCTCAGTCCGGGTAACACAAACTGCCAGGGGGAAGATCCTTTCCAAAAAGCTGTGGACGGTCCTGGGCTGTTTCTCACAAAGAAGCGTGTATGATTTACGGTGCACCAGCTGTGCAGCATCCAGCATCACGAGGATGGCCTCGAGAGAGAGGACGGATTTGGGACCAGAGCTACCCCTGGTGCAAAAATCTAGAAAACCGCTGCAAAGGGGGCTGGGTCTCCACTCTTAATCCCTCCCCTTTCTCCAGCTGAGTCTTTCACCTGCTACCGTTCAGTTTACAATATAAGCATAGATCCCAAAGTAGTACACTTGCAAAAGCTAGGCATCCCAAATCCCTGGGGAGAAATCTACCAACACCTAGGGGAGCTTCAGGAGCTCTCTGTGGGGGAAAAACCTTACTTGAAGGGATGGGGAGAAAAGGTGGGTTGAGCGGGGACTATGTTCAGAAAGTGATGTATTGGCTCCTGCATTCGAAGGATCTCTCGGAGCCTCGAGGCTTTCCAGGGTGAGCTGCAGCGGCCTCGTCCTTTGTATTGCGTGGAGGTCCGATGGTGAGTAGGGGGCACAGGTTCGTTTTTAGCCGGCGATCCCAGGAGAATAGCTGGCTTTAAGGAAAAAGCCAGGGGCTCCAGATGCCAAGCAGGGGAGGGACCAGAGACGTGACAGAAGCGACTGGAGAGCTTTGCAGTTGAAATTGCCCGGTGCCCACCCACTAACTAGTGAGCGGTGATTCAGTCTTCTGGTCTACCATCTGGGGCCCTCCTCTTTTCGCCTTTTCCTCTGGCCACTGCCCTAGGGCCGACGGCGCGGCGGGCGCGCGTGCGCTCTTGCGCGCGCGCGTGTGTGCGATGCGAGTGTGTGCGCGCAGCCCGCGCGCGGAGTGGGGCAGCCGGGACCCAGTATCCGCCCGGGGTTCCCGCTCTCGCAGTTCCGGCTCGCTGCCTTCTCACCTGGCGCCGCCGCCACCGCCGCGTTTGGCCACAGCTGCCTCCAAAGTTTCCGCGGCGCAGACGCCTCGGGCCGGGGCCGCCCCGGGGCGCAGCGGGGCTGAACCGCACCTCAGAGTGGCCTCCGCACAGCGCCGCTCCGCGCAGAATCCGGGCAGAGAGAACATTTTCAAATTAAGAGCAGAAAGGAGGAGGGGCGTTTCGGAGTGAGACCCGAGCGGCTGCCCGACGGGTACCGACTGACTCCTCGTGGGGTTCCGGGGACCGCGGCGCAGCCAAGTTGCCCAGTGGGGGCTGCTGGGCTCCCGGCGGAGGCGGTGGCCCGGGTCTGCGTCCTCGGGCGACGGTGTGGAGGCGCCGCCGCGGAGAAGTCACGGAAAAGCACTGGACTCCCGTGCACAGCTGCCTCAGCTTTGGATTTTAAGGACACGAAGGAGAATTATCAGCGCCGCAAGGTAAGAGCCAAATCGAAGCTCGAGGCGCCCGAAATCAGAACTTAGAAGCAGACGCGGCAATCAGCGGCGGGGGCGAAGCCAAGTTCTGCGCCCCCACCCTCGCCCCCGGGTCTCCGCGCAATTGCACCGCCCGGCTTGGGGCGCCGCGGAAGAGGAGCGGCTCAGCGGGCGCCGGCTGAGAGCAGGGGCCAAGCAGGAGCCTGGAGCTCACACTTGAGGAAAGCTACGAGAAATACGTGTCGGGCTGGGTCCTCCACATTGGTCCAGGCTGCTTTACAGTGTGCTTCTTTCTCTGAGATTCCCCAGCCCGCTTAGCACTGCAGACCCACTCTTCGTTGCCATAGAGAGCTGAGAGCACCTGGAAAGCAGCCGCGACTGTGGCAGGTGAGCCCTACGCAGGTGGGTAGGTGGAGTCGGAGGCAGCCTCCGGCCGGCGGATCTTTGCGCGTGGAGCCCAGGCAGCCGCTCGGCCCGCGCTCTGCAGTCGGCGTCGGAGCCCGGGCGCCTCGGGTCGGCTGCGCTACTGTCCGCCTCCGCTAGAGGCTCCCAGCGGGCGCGCGGAGCCGGTGGGTGTGGGGGCTTGGGCCGGCGGAGGGGCGAGCACCGGGAGCGAGCGCGCCCGCGGGGTGGCGGAGCCGGCGCGGCGGGGAGGGAGCCCGGCTGGGTCCGAGGACGTGAGCCCGAGCCCCGTCGCGCGCCCGCCGCGGGGACGCGGCTCCGAGTCCTGGAGGGTGCGCACCGAGCTGGAGCCACTTTGAGGACGCGATTTTACTCGGCGCCCTGAGGGCAGCCCCGGGAGGTAACGTCCCCTTTCTACCCTCCTGACCCCACCCTCGTCTCGGCGAATGCCCAGCTACCCACAGTTGGGAGTGAGTGGAGGGCGTGAGCAAACCTATAGAGTCTGTATTTAAAGGTGCCTTTCTGTCTGTTTCGGTGGTGCTTTGGATACCGAGTATGCGAACTATTACTCTGTCTATCTCGCCCGCCTCCCCTGAATATTTGTTTGCTCTAAGGGAATTTTTCCCCCTGGCTGAGCGCACCAGGTGGCTGGGTTGATCTTGTCTAGGGTGCTCTGAGGTGATCAAGGGGACCTGCTAGGGTCCCCTCTGAGCTGCAAGGGGCTGAGCTTAAGACTCCAGGGACCGGGTGTGGTGGAGAAAAAAGAAAAAGAAGAAGAGAGCACCACACCCTCTTCTTTTCCTCTTCACCTGATGGTGAAGACTCCCCATTCAGCATTTTACTGCTTTCATTACCCAAGGGCTTGGCTCTTTGAAGAGAGCAGAGCTGCTGCGAGACTTGTAGACCGAGGGAGAGGAGAAGGATGGGAAGGAAGTCATGGCCACAACATCAGGGGAGAGGGGAGGATGAAGTTAGGACTGTGGGGTGGGGGCAGGTGGGGGCGTGGATGGTTAGGGCTGGGAAATGGACCTGAGTTCGATTTGATGGTGAAGTCAGACTCCTTTCACATTTCACACTCTTTGACATAATTCACTTTGCTCCAGCCACTAGTAAATTTCATCTCTGTTAAATGCTACTGTCTTGGCCACAGTGTGTGTGTGTGGTGTGTGTGTGTGTGTGTGTGTGTGTGTGTTGTATCTAAGAAAAAAAGCGGGCATTGGGTGTGTGTGTTTGCTGTGATTGCTTGGTGTGTGTCAGGCAGGCAGCAGTGTGTGCCTTGTTAAAGTATATTGTGCTGTGTTTGGGAGCATCATATGTCCTATGTAGTCATCTTACACTTTGTAATGCAATTTTAAAAATCCCGTAAGACGGCAATTAACAGACTCGACTGATGCTAGTAGGTGTCTTGCAAAATAATCCTGAAGGACCAAAATTACAATGGGTCATGGCATATTCTAGGAGTACTGAATAAAAGCCAACATTCAGCCGTTGTGAATTACTGAGCCACATGCTGGAAGAGTGAAACAGATTTTTTTTTTTCTGAAATGGGGAACGGTGGCTAACATTTTAAAAAAGATCTTTTTCATCCTACTGTCAGCATCATCTACTAGTGTGCTTTACTCCCAGTGCAGCTGGAATACAGTGTGAGGGAGAAAAAAATGTGTTTCCTGCTGAAGATGAGTGAGGTTTGGTGTGAGAGACTGTGAGGACCTTCTACCTCCAAAATTTAACTTGAATGCCCATTTAAATATATATGACATATTTATGTCATTTACTTATCCATATTTATGTCTTACTTATCCATTCACAGAAATAATAAATTCCTATCTTTACATAACAATTGTAATGCAGTGGAAACAGAAGCAGGACAATTTTTTGATGATTTAAACTCCAAAATAACATAGCATCAACTCAGAAAAGATTTCCATAGGTTTGTCAAGAAGCATTACATTGGAGAGAGTTCTGGGGCAAGGCAGGAAGAGATGTCTTGCTGAAGTCCTTCAGAGGATGATTAGTTCTTAAAATATATTGTTTTAGAAGCTTCACAGTGTCAAAAATGGTAGTTACTCACCTGCATTTAGCTATCTGAATAGAAAGACACCACCACTTCCTCAGTGGATAGAGTTAACCAAGGCAAATAGATACAAAAGGCTCAATTGTCTCTGAGACATGCCTCTGATACCAAAGGGAGACTTGCTAGTGTTCAGAACGTGTACATATCATGCCGAAATGATACTGTTTCTTGACATTTAATTGAATCATATGAGTGAGACTGGTTTGTAATTTCAAGTGCAGTTTTAGCACTGCCTTTACCATTCCAGAAGACTTCCTCTGCTCTAACAAATGCAATTTTAGGATAGACCAAACTTGAAAATGTACCTTCTGGGGAAGCCATGGACCTAAACATCATTTGAGTTCTGTGCAACTTTATGTCAAAACTCAAGAACTGATAAGAAATTGTTCCAAATTACTTAGCTTGATGCTTCAATGAAAAACTGATTATTGTCTGACTCTGGTAGTCATTATGGTTGATTTTATTTGGTCTCCAGATATTCAGTGAAAGGACTCTAGGTGGAAATGTTTTCCTGTAGTACAAGGAGAGGGGGTCACTATATGCAAACAGGCTTGTCAGTTCCTGATTCTTCAATTTGGTTGCTTTTTATCCATAAGGCAACATGCTAGACTGAAGAAAAATCAATTTTCTGATTTTATACGAATATTTCCTTCTTTTAGAGTTCTCAGCTAACCTCTGGGTACTCTGTTTATAATTTTGATGAGGAGACTTGTCACCAGGCCACATCCTTTGATATTAAGAACTTTGAAAAACTAAGTATAAAATGCTATTTTTCTTGAAAGCAAACAAATTGAGCTTTGAGAGAAAATTGATAAGGAAATAAAATGAATCAGAGAAGCAGGTTAAATCCTTGGAGGCAGGCTTACCTGTCTGATGGCATTTGCCTCTCTAATTTATTCTTTCAGCCTTCAGAGTTTGTTATTCCTTTGAAAACTCTTCCATTTTTCCTGCCTTAAAATATTTCCTTTGTAGTAAACCCATGCTAATTTATTGTTATCATATAGCTATGGGCCTATATTTTTAAATCAGAGAAATGTCCACATTTATGCTTGAACTTTATATGAAACATGCCCCACTGGACTGTGTTTTCAGTTGTTGGGTGTCTTGGTCATCCGCTCATTGCTGTCTCGCACACCGCTGGCATTTCATGCTTCGGGCTGTGACTGGCTTTAGTTTCTGGGAGGAGTGGGAAGATGGGCAGGTAGGCACTGGAGGCCTCTGAAATGTCTAGAAATATGGCTTATTTCTACTTTGACTAACTCAGTTCCATGTGGGTAATATTTTTTTAATAGGTAAACTTGTCAGGGTAATCAAGTGTGATAATAAGCACACAGTTGGATCTCACTTGTCAGTGTCTAATTCTATATAATTAGAAGTTGGCCACTCATGCTAGGAAACATGAGGTCCATCAACACCTTTAGTAAATGTTGTCTTGTTTTCTTTTCTTTTACTTTTTTTTTTTTTGGTAAAGTGTCACTCAGTTGGTGCTAGTTGTAAGTTGTTCTTAAATATTCCAGACAGAAAGTTTTGGCTGTGTATATTTCCTAAGAAATCCTAACTTGATGGTGAATGCTTACAATCTTAGTCTTGAGGAAGGCTGAAGTGGAAAGATTGTGAGTTTGAGTCTTGCTTGGGCAATAGTGAGAACCTGTCTGTCTGTCTGTCTCTCTGTCTCTCTCTCTCCCTCTCTTTCTCTCCCTCTTTCTCCCTATCCCTCTCTTGTATCTGATAGAGAAATCTTGGGTTTAGTTTCTAGAACTGGGGAAAGAATCTGGCAATATGATGAATGCTATTCATCAAAAGGTAGACAGAATAGGTACTAAAACCACTGAATTCAATCAAAATATAAGTTCCACTTAGTCTTGAGCCTAACAGTATCAATTTTCAAAAGCTCTCATTTTTCTAAGGCTCAGTGTTCATTTCTACATAGTAGGAGAGGTCAAATTTCCCACTCCATTTCTATGTTTAATGTTTGATTACACCTAATCTTAAGTTTCGAAAAAAAGAAAAATAAAAGCTATTACTTTGCTATGCAAGTTAGGGATTATAACATTTGATAGAAGAAGTGAAATACCAGAAGTGAAATAAATTTAAAGAAAATCTATAAAAATGTCATAAGTTTGGTGTGTGATTAAATTTTGATGTCATTGATAAGAGGTTTTTTTTTTTCCTTGATGAACACTTTGAATTCATGGTATGAAATACAAATTAAATTAATATGTATGTACTGGACATAATTTGTCCAAGCTAACATTATAAAAATTTTGAGATCCTTGGAAATTCTATAATGTTTAAGGTATACAACATAGAACTCTTGAGTATGTGACCTGTGTCCAGAAGCACTGTGATGAAGAAGAGCCAAGGGAAATGGGGTTTTAATGGAGGCTCTGCTTTTAGCAGGTGCACATTTTTGGTTTTTTTTCTCTATAGCAATTATTATTGCTTTCATTATAGTCAGACAGATAAACTATGGTCTCTCTCTCTCTCTCACTCACTCTCTCACTCACTCTGTGTGTGTGTGTGTGTGTGTGTGTGTGTGTGTGTGCATAAATTGAATCCAGGACATCTACACTAAACTACCCCCAGCTCCTGCCTGGCAAACAAGAGGCCCCAGTTCAAGCCCTGGTACTGCATACCTTGCTGCCAAGGAGCCCAGGCACTGCTGGAGAGGCTGAGACAGGAAAATCACTAGGAGTCCAAGCTGTGCTGTGAGACCTTGTGCCAAATAAATAAACAAATATTCAAAACCAAAACAAAACAAAAAGAAGTGTACCACCACACCCAGCAAATTTGCCAATTTCTGTGGGCACTTTAGCAATGTTTAAGTTTGGCAAGATTGGTCAGTGGTTTGCTCTATGACACTGAATACAAAGCTAATGTCATAATTTTTTCAGTTAAATTTACTCAGAATACTAAGAGTCTATTTGTCCAGTTCTATTTTAGTGGATTTAGTGCCAATAATATTAGTCATACCTTAAGTTTATCAAGTGAATTATTAAGAAAGTGGTAGATGCTAAATGACTCATGGATATGAATAAAAATTTAAAAGCATCATTGAAAGAATGATGTGCCTTTGGATAAAATATAAGGACTGCTAACGTTTGCAACTAGAATAAATTTTTGGTTCTCTTACTGTTTTTGCTAGTGAATGTTAAAAGTGCCCTCTCTTTATAGCTAGAAATGCAGTGCATTCCTCTTCAGTGCCACTTCCTTCCCTAGAGCAGTTGCCATTGTCAACGTGCACTCATTTTCTGTATAAAATAAGGAAGACAGGCAACCTATTCAGGACCCCTTCTGTCCCTCTCTCAGACAGATTTTTTTTCTCCCAATAAATATGTTGTGTTCTTAATTTCTAGAAGCAAAATAAAACAAAACAGAAAAGCAAACTGAGTAAGACAAAATGCAAAACTAAGGACCTAAGGTAGAAAACTAATTTCATGTTTTGTGGTTGCTGTATACAGAATATAACATCAAATTGCCTATACAGGGAATTCTTACCTAAACAAATTCATAGCCAAGTTTTATTATAACAGAACTGCACGCAGAGGGCTCAGAATATAGCATGTTTCAATAACCAGAGGTAGCTCAATGGGGTTTTTGAAATGGATTCTAAATCAAGCTTTGTAAGGATTTTGTGACTTCATACAATTTCATCCTATTATAATCTAACTGTGGTTAGCTGCAAAGTATCTGTCCACTAGCCAATATGAACAAAAATCATTAGCATAAGACTGTATTGGTTCTGATGTGCCAGCAATAGTTCCTTGTGATAAATGTTGATTTTAAAATGGTGGTTTTCATTTTTTGAGGGGAAGTACCTTTATCTTTCCAATGATTTTTGCTGGATTTTAGTGTACTTATGTGTCCTTTATACTTTGTATACTCTATACACACTCTGTACACACTCCAGCACATGCACTCACACAGACATGTATGTGTGTGCACACACACACACACACATACACACACGCAGACACATACAAACACACACAGAGTGTGTGTAGTAGAAAGAGCACAAGGCCAGCCAGTTAGCTCAGTGGATTAAAGTCCTTGTTTAGTTAGATGCAGGGCTGGGGTTCCATCCCTGGTGCACCGTGCTGGCTCCACTCCTGGGGTACACTGAGATGGAAATTGAGACTGGGCATGGTAGGTTACACCTGTAATCCCAGTGTTTGGGAGACTGACAACAGGATGATCACTACGAGTCCAATTTATGTAGTGAGACCCTATAGACCCTGTACAAAGTACATTTAAAAAAACAGAAGAATATAATCCTTTTGAGACTAGCATTTGACTGTCCGCCATTGTTAAGGCATATGATTTTAGAATGCAGTCATTTATTTTTACATGATTTCACTTTCAAGTAACAGTAAAACCCTAGCTTTTGTCTTGGGGAATTCACATTAATTAATATGTGAACATAAATTCATATTAAAATAAGTTCTGTTTGATATGCATGTTATAAGGGTACATATGAAATAGTTCTTATTCTGAAGAATAATGTGGTCTTCTTGGGCAAACATGCAAAAAGTTGTTAAGCTAACAAAGACAAAGTAGGCTACTACTTCATTCAAGAGCTTCTTGTTATTAAAAGATCCACAAAATGACAGTCTGAGAGTTGTATGACCAGATAATTCAATCTAGAATAGTTTGTAGTTACGAGGGGTAGGGGGGCTAGGAAAGACTCATAAGCAGGGAAGCCAATGAGTGATACTTACTATGATATGAATGAAAATAAATATGTAGTGTCACAGAAATGCAAGTTAAATCATTAGTACAACTGTTGTTGATGTGAGTGGGACAAAGATGAAAAGTATTGATAGATTTCCTATGTCATCCATAGACTTGGAAAGTGTAAACAACACATGGACAGAATTGGTGTTTCTGTTGACTGCTGAAACCCATAGGGAGTGGAATTTAAATAATTATTTCCTTATCTCTCATAAATGTTCAGAGTAATTAACTTTAAGTTCCTCTTGTGGGAATTTATCTTCAGAAATGCTGTGATGAATCTAAAAAGATAAAAATATGTACTCATAATCAGAAAAAGTAAGCATTCGTTGTCTTTTTTAGTCATAGTTAAAGGAGATTTCTGGGCTCCCTTGCACCTGATGATTTTATAAATTGGGATGTAACGTTTGAAAGGAAATGAGAGAAGTGAACAGTCAGATGCAGTGAGTGGAAGGGAAGATATAGTGGCACAGGACCACAAAAGACTTGGGAAGATTGGTGTCAAATGGAACGTTTCAATTACAGTGTTGTGCTTGACACTGGCATTGCTTCCTGTGACCGCAAAATCTTCAGGAAAGTCACAGTGGTTTTACTGTGATTGCTGTGATTAAATTCCCAGTGCAGATCAATGAAAGACTCTATTCTTGTGTCAAATTTGGGGTAACAACGTGTTCCATGTTAGTTGTGGCTCATGCCTGTAATTTGAACACTATGGAGAATAAGGTAAGATGAATGAGGTTTGAGGCTACCTGGGTGTACTCACATAGTGAGCCCAAAGTTATCTTGGACTATGCAGTGACACTCTATCTTACCCCTCATACCCCTAGAAGCGGGGGTGTTTATAAGTAACATGAATGACAGGTTACTGCAGTCATGGATGGTAGTGTTTGCATGTTTTCTGTGAAGGATGTTAACTGTCCAGTCCCCATACCCATGTATGAGATGCACCATCTCCAAAGTATCTACTCTAATAAATTGTGTGTCACTGTACACTGAAGCTTCCTGCAGATTGCCTTGGTTTTATGCACGTGATTTTAATTGTCATTTTAAATTTTTTTTCCATATAACATCATTCTTCCTTCAGATTGGTGGTAGTCCACTGCCATTTCTTTCCTCAGGATCATTTTGATTGCAATCAGTGGAGAGCATTGGAGAGCATTCTTATTAGCTAGAGACGTTATTTTTTTATAGATGCTTATATTAAGGAAGCATTTGCGTTCAAGGCTAGTTCTGTATTTCAGATTCTTCCTGTAATAATATAAACTCACAACATATAAATTTTCAATGAAATGTGTATCATTGGCAGAGACATTATGGTCACCACAACAAGAATGTGCTGTGTCTTATTGATTATGCTAGAAAGTGTGTAAACAGGATTCATAAAATAATTGCAAAACAAAATCAATTCTGTAAAGTTAATTCTAGGTGCTCATGTAGCCTAACAAAGTATTCAGATCTCAGTAACTAGTGTTAAAGAGTGCACTGGAGGAATGCTCTGCTGGGTCTGGAGCATCTCTTCCTGTTCATGCATTCTTTATTTATTTTTCTAGTAATTTTAATGAGAAAGAATAGCAATGAGACAGTTTCAAAACAGGTTAGTAGGATAGTTATAATAATTAATACATTGGATATTGTTGTCTTCGTAGCATTCAGAAGGCAAGATGCAGACATGATACCTTGTCTAAACACTATTAGTACCAGTTTTTTTTTTTCTCACTAAACTAAGAGAAAGTAGTTGTATATCAACCTTAAATATTATTTTCACTTCAGCATTCTGTAGAGCTCCTACTATAGATTTTACAGAGTGATTAGAAAACATAACGTGGAAGTATTACTCCTGAGTAAAAAAAGGCTGGATGATTCTGATAGATTTGGGAGGGAGGGAAGTTTGATTCCATAGAAATCAGTGGTCTCAAATTACAGCTCTAGAGTATGGGTTATAATCAGGGACTTTGTCAGTAGTAATGGTAGAAAAATATGCAAACGCTTTTCATGTGTTGAGGGAGATAGTCTCCTACCTTTCCTTGTAGCTCTTTGAGAATAAAGAAGAATGTGGATATGTCAGCAGCACACATTACCACTATAAGATTACCGTGATAATGAACTCACAATTTGCATTTAAATTTTTGATGTTTAGAAGTACAATATTCCTGTACTTATTCCTAAAACCACTCTTATTAATATACATACATTGTTTTGTACATTACAATCTCTCCAAGTGAAATAGCCTTTTCCTGCTCATCTCTGCAGACTCATTCATTCTGTGAAAACTGTCTTAATCATATTCTCAGTAATTCATGGCAGACGTTCTGAACAAAATGCAGTCTCTTTATTTTATAAGGTACACACACAGAAACACACACACACTTTTCAATATATTATTATGATTTTGCACTGGCATATAAGCTATGTGATCCTGGAGGTAAAAGTTTTGTCTTATTTATCATGTTTTATAAATAATTTTTGCTATACTTACTGAAAACTTTGGAATGAATTGAAATCTGATGTTTTTGACAATTTTAAATTGCATCTAAAAAGTATAGCATTGCTATTTCCATTTGGTAAAGAAGATGGCATATAGTGATTCAAAATTTAAATATTTGATTTCCATTCCTGACTGCTATAAGTTTACCATCTACTGGAACTGAACAATGTCTTAATATCTCAAAATGTTAGTTTCCTAATGTGTAAGATAGGAACAATAATGCTTTTTTTGCCCTTGCATAACTTACATGGACTTTGGGATGATAGTCTCTTATGGGTATAAAATAAATACGTAGTACTCTCCTAAAGGAAGTCAATCTCATATTTTGTGTATAATTGTAAACTACTGATGGGATGTTCTTAAACACAAGCAGATCACCTTTAGAAGCTGAATAGAAAATCTATACGTAAAAGAAAAAAGCAATGAGCGTGATACTGTTATGGGTGATGTCTGTGTGTCTCCGCAAAGCCTCATATGGTCATGGGGGGCACTTTTCAGAAGGGACTGGAGCTAGACTCTGGGGCTGGGATCAAGGCTGTGTGAATACTAAATCAGCCCCTTGATTGGTGTGGCATAGTTCTGGCTAGGAGGAAGGGTGTAAGGGCTCCTCTTGCCTGGGAGGCAGGTAGCAAGTGTAAAATAGGAGGGACAAAAACGACAGTGTGTGCTTGTCTGGTCTGCCTGCTGGCCAGGGTGGGCTGTTGCACCTCTGACATGGCCCACCTGCATTCCAGCCAGCTGGGGACTGAAACCTCTACAAACTAAAAGCCAAATGTGTCTTTCCTCTTCCACTTTGGATGTTGAGTATTTTGTCTCAGGAACAAGAAAAGTAGCTAAAAACATTCATTTCCTCTTTTGTGCTTTTACTGTCTTTTTGAGACACTTTTCTAAGCATTTTTTTCAGTAATGTAAGTTTCATTGTATAGTTTGTTGTATGTTATATCAGTGCCAAAAGAAACGAGAAGACCCGATGAGATAGCTCAGAGGGTTCTCTGAGATTTATCCCTCAATGAGCTAAGAACCCCTGAAGTGAACCAGCTTTATTTTGGGTAGTGAGCATGATCTTGTGTATAAGCATTTTAGTAAAGGAGGACCATGTGCTTAGTCAAGGGTGTGACCATGATCTCTATTAACTTCCATCCTTTCCCTATGATCAGCTTCACACAGGGTCAGCCTTAGCGTTCCACGAGAGCCCACAGTTAAAGCTGCTATCTGTCACCTGGAGTCCCAGCTTTCTGGGAATTTCAGTAAAAGACCATAGCTGTCCCCGGGCCCCATCATTACACTCTGTTTCTTGAAATGCTAGTTAGACTACAATAATTTATGAAACAAGGTTAATGATACAAACCAGGCTATTACTAGGTGTTTAAAAATGTGGTAAGAGCTGGGTGTGGTGGCGCACGCCTGTAATCCCAGCACTCGGAAGGCTGAGGCAGGAGGATTGGTGCGAGTTCGAGACCAGCCTGGGCTACAAAAGTGAGCTCAGGACCAGCCTCAACTGCATAGCAAGACCCTGTCTCAAAAAAGACAAAAAAAAAAAAAAAAAATGTGGTAAGAGATGACTGGTAATTGATCACTTTCATTCAATTGTTTATATGTAGATTGAAGGCTACTGAGCAACTCCTTGGTTCTGCATAAATACCTTTTTTACCTTCTCTTCAAGTTATAGCCAAGTTGCATAAAATGATCAGTATTGTACCTTTTATTTTTAGGGTTTGGCCTCTTTAAGCACTTACATTCTGTTTTATTCTTTGATACTTCACTGATAGAAAAAATCAGAGATCAGATAGTTGCTGATTTAATGGTAGTTTGCTTCTGGGAGATCCACTATTAATATGCTCTGATAGTATAAGGGGTTATCGTTCTATGCCTAAATCTAGTTTGTGGGAAATAAATTATATTTTTCGTCTCTGCCCTGCATTTCCATTTGGCCAATGTTACAGAGTCTAATCAGATTTTCTGCCATCCATTTTCTTGTGATGGAACATTTTCCTAGCTGTTTTTGACTTAAGTCAGATTCTCACAGCATTTTATCTTTAATTTTGGTTTCATGTATCTGACCAAAAAAAAACTGCAGCCAGTTTAGTCTGATTTCAGAACTTTCTTCCTGTTTCTGTAATAGCTTTTTTCTTAATGTTTCTGAGATTCTCTTGGTTTTATGCACTGTCGTCTTCTGATTTTTCAAAAAGACTTCTGTTAGCTTTATTTTTTATTTGAATTTGCTTTGAATTCCTTTTCTTCATTTCCTTTGTATTTGACTTTACTATTCATTGATGCAATAGCATTCAGATAGCAAGGATTTTCACATGTGTTTCTTATTTAAGCAAACTGGATTTTTTTCCCTTTTTTCCTCTTTACCTCTACTACTCTATATTCAAAATTGCCTAATAATGCTAAATATGTGTTGTTGTTGGTCATAAATAAAAGTCTCAGGTCTCAATTTATTTATTTATTTATTTTTAAGGAATTTTTTATTTTATTTTATTTTATTTTTTCTTGTTTCAGAACCTTTGTTTGTTTATTCACTCATTTTTATGGCCGGCTCAGCCCGCCCCGAGGGCAGGGCTGGCGCAGCTTGTGGTGCCGGGGGATCGAACTCTGGTCCCTGAAACCGCCCAAGCTTTCCCAAACAGGCGCTTTAGACCACTGAGCCATTCTGCTGGGCCCCAGGTCTCACTTTATTTACTTATAATTATGGAAAAGAAAATGTTATACAGCTGCTATTAATTGTGTAAATAGTGTGACTTATTTTATACTCACTCATTTAAGAACAAATTCGTAGATAATGGTGCCCTCTTCCCTGCCTTCCATCTCCATGCTGGTCACTTGTGTTGGGAGAACAGGAAGCTGGTCAGCCTCTCTCCTGTGTTTGCACCCACAGGAGACCATGTAACTGGGTCTGGCCCCTGGGCGTTCAGTGACATGACCTATGTCATGGATGCAGGGATGGTGTGAGGGTACCCAGGGATCTTCCTTTCATGCTGGCCTAGCAGTCAACAACTTTAGACAGGATGCCTATTTCCTTAGCATGAATTCCTGAACCTGCAGTGAGAAGAGCCAGAGCCAACCTCTCCCCAGCACTGACCCACAATGACATCTCAGGAGCGAGAAATTAATGCTTGTGGTTTTGAACTATTAGAAGTGTTGTTTATTACAACAGCATCACGTGCGCTATCCAGACCCAAAGACAGGTGTTTTTCGCCAAAGTGCTGTTGGGACTTTGTAGCTGTTCTGTAGCATAAGAACTACATTTTCTTCTAGTTTGATACAAAATTTCTTTCCTTGTCCCTGAAACCTTAAAAATTCATCCCTTCTGTTGAGGTTACTCTGCTTTCACCTTAGGCAAGAATGGAAAACCCCATCTCAGCTAGATCTTTCGTCCATGTTTCTTGTTTTGGTCTTTGAGAAACATTAGTAGAATCTTGCCCCTCCCAGGGAAAAATTAGCCAGTGCCTCTCTCTGCCCTGCTGATTTGGGACTACAGACATTCATTTTAATTCATTTAATGAAAGCCTGAATGGTGCAAACTGTTCTGTAATAATCATCTGAAACTTCCTACAGGGAGGCTTTTGGAACAGAATACACAGAGATGCATATCAAACATCAACTGTTGTGCCAGTCAAGTGTTAGCATTTGCTTTCCTTACTCTGAAGTACCTGGTCTCCTTAAAACTTTGTCAGTGCTTGAGGTGAACAAACAATGGTGAGGTCCATAGTACATCAGCTATGCTGTTGCACTCCCACAACCTTTTGGCCCCTTACATTTTTTTTTTTAATTAATCAACTAATTTATTTTTTTCTTGTTTCAGAACTTTTGTTTGCTTATTTATTTTTATGGCCGGCTCAGCCTGCCCTGAGGGCAGGGCTGGCGCAGCATGTGGTGCCGGGGATCGAACCGCGGTCCCTGCAGCCACCCAAGCTTTCCTAAGCAGGTGCTTTAGACCACTGAGCCATCCTGCCTGGCCCCAAGTCCCTTTACTTTTTAAGAGACACAGGCTCATAAACCTGAGCTGTAGACTCTCCTTTGCAAGCCCTGCATAAATAGCCTTACAGTTCAATTAAAAATGTGGGAGTAGCTATCAGCTATTTGTTCTTGGCTTCTGGGTCTTACTTGAAGCCAGGGTAGAAGCTATTGCATTTCAGTATACGGTTCCAAGACCAATTTTACAGATGTTGCAGAGGAGTACAGTGGTCCTCAGTTCACGAATTTAATTCTTGCCATTCTGTGATTCTGGCCACAAAGTAAGGTGCACAGGAACCCAATCAAATATGTCTTCAAAAGGTTGACTGTTGAATTTGGTTTGGTTCTCATCCATCTTAACTTCAGGCCAAAATCCAGGAAAGAATTAAGAGTGTGAACTGAGGCGCTGCTGTTCTTTGAACTTAGTGGGAGGCACTCGGTATTTTTGAAGCTGTTCATAAAGTGAACTGAAAATGTGCTTGCCTCAAGCTGCAGGGTCATGGCATATCAGAAGAAAGCACGAAGAAGGTCACAGGAAGTTCTAGAATGAGGCCAGCCAGATAGCTCAGCAGACTAAAGCATCTGCTTAGGCAGGCACAGGGACCCTGGAATGCTGTGCCGGCCCCGCCCCTGGGGCTTGCTGACCAGGTGACTGAGACTGGGTGTGGTGGCACATCTGCCATCCCAGAGCTCAAGGGGAGTCTATACATAAATAGTATGAATTCGAGCACTGGCCATTGAAACTAGTTTGTGTTACAAGTGTTAGTATGGGTAATTTACTGAATATATGTAAGAAAAAGATATCTATTCTTGACATTTTCAGAGGATTCAGGCTAAAGCAGTCGATAGCAGTTAGTGTATATTTATTTTTAAGAAATGTCTTTGGCTTAAACAGTGAATCAATCTCTCATACTGATTATATTATATACAATATGAAATGATTGTTGGGCTTGTGGAGAGAAGAATCTCCACGATGCAATGTCTTCTTGTATTCACTACACATTCTAGAAGCCTCATTCTAGAACTTTCTGTGATTCTTCACGATCTTATTCTAATATGCCATGACTCTACAGCTAGAATGAATGTCTTCATTGTGAAAACCCTAGAAAAGCATAACATTTTTTATACATTAGTAAAATAATTTTAGCTTGTATTCACTAAACTTTTTAACTTAATGGAACCATGAAAAGAAAGGCTATATTTTGTGGTCTCCCCTTTATACATTGAAGTTTTTGGAGTTTGCAAACCATTATATTGCATCAATATCATAAAAACTTTGTAAATATTACTTTATCTATCATCATTATTGTTTTATCTCTGCCTTCTAATTCAGAGTTCTTTATGTGACAGGTGTAATTATTTTAAAACCTAAGGCAAGTCTCTTCTCTCTCTGTCTCTGTTTCTCTGTTTTTGTCTCTGTCTCTCTTTCCCTCTGGGGTTTGAATCCAAGGCCTTATATACTTGCTAAGCCCATAATTTATGCCTGAGCTAGGGAGCTACATTCCCATCCCTTTTACTTTTTTATTTTGAGACAGGGCCATACTGAAATGCCCAGGTTGGCCTCAAAATTTCAATCTGCCTGACACTCAGCCTTCCAAGGAACTAGGATTAAAGGCAGGAAACACCAGCACTGTGCTAGGCAGTATAGAAATTTTCATATAAAATGCTTGAACAAACTTCTTACATTTGAGTGTGATCTAAGTAGCACTAAGTTTGAGCAATTTAAACATTTGAGTAGGTTAAGAATGAAAAATCTTTCTAACTCCAGTTCTGGCTGGGTAGTTCTTTGGTACATAATTCTACACAACTGTAAGTTACTGCCTTATAAAAAATGCTGTATTTTAAGGTAGAAATATATTGACTCCAAATGGTTCTTTGCAGTATTTATAAAGTGTGACATGTCATCATACACATATGACTTAATATCTGAACTGGATATGGCTATTGTCTGGTGGCTGATTGAATTTCCATTACTTGAAGTATAGCCTAATTTTTAAAAGTTATTATTATTATTATTATTACTACTACTAGTATTTTGTGGTACCAGGGATTGAACTCAGGATCCTGTGCTTGCCAAGCAAGCACTCATTCTGCTGAGCTATCTCCCCAGCCCAAAAGTTATTATTTTAAAGATAGTATAAATTACAATTACAACAGAAAAAATTAAGTGATACAGAATTTCACTTAACAAAGTACTATGCATTTCACAGTACTTGTTATAACACATAGTTTTCTTCCAGCAAGTTATATATATATATATATATATATATATATATATATATATATATATATTTGCAGAAGAAGGAAAGAAAAATAGAATTGAAGAATTAAAAAAGGAGAAAAACAAGTTAAAGCATTTTGTGAGCACATCAAAAAAGCTTGGCTGGGGAGATAGCTCAGCAGAGTAAGCACCTGGATGGCAAGTGCAAGGGCACAGGTTCGATTCCTGGAACGACATGCTGTGCTGGCCCTTTATCCCTATGCCAGCCCTGGAACCAGTGCTGAGGAGACTGAGACAGGAAAAGCAGTATGAGTATGAACTGCATAGTGAAACCCTGTATCAAATAAGTAAGTAAATAAAATATTCAAAACAGCTGAAGTGAGTTAAATAGACATGAAGTGGGCCAGAGAAGCATGTCAACTTATGTACATCCTCAAGTTCCTGGAACTGAGCAGAGGAGGAAGGAAGCATACATTCTCCAGTTTGGATAATAATGAGCTATGGTGCTACCTGAGTTCCTCTCCTGTTTGGGAGGAGTCTTCAAATTCTCCCTTGCCTGGGACTATAGTGCCAGAGGCATGTTTTCTACCATCTAAAATGAAATCCCATGTACTACACATTAGATGTTGATTGTCAATTACCTGTTTCTACTTACATAGCCTTTGTATTGCTTTTACAGTAGCAAATTTGGGTTAATTTTTTAATCTTCAATTAAATTGCAGACTTGTTTAAGGAAATGTATTTCTTTTTCACATGTTCTGGAACACTTCCTATGCTCAGTCTTTGCTGACACTTTGGAAACCTTATTAGTGGAATTGTTGCATTTAGGATACTTTTCCAAGGAGCAGAGTGATAAGAAACTATGATTTTTATTTGGTGGTCATGATATTTTCTGTACAATTACAAAGTAGCTTGAGTGTGCATATTTAAGTATAACATATGAATAACATGACATTACTGTGAAGAAATGATAGAAATCTCTCTCTCTCTCTCTCTCTCTCTCTCTCTCTCTCTCTGTGTCTCTCTCTCTTTTTCATGTATTTGGTTGTTACAGGATCTCACCTTGTAGCTCAGACTGATAGTGTTCCTCCTGTTTTCAACCTTCACAGTCCTGGGATTATAGACATGCACCACCACACCCAGATTCAGGGGCCAGCTCAGCCTGACCTGGGGGCAAGGCTGCTATGCCATGTGGTACTTAAGTGGGTGCTTTGGTCCACTGAGATATGTCCCAGGCCCTGAACTTCTTCTTTTTTTTAAACTGGTTTTTCTCTTCTAAATCGGAGCACAGACAAATAATTTGTGTGATTTTATTGTTTCAAAGGCTGGTAGATAGACAGCACAATGCTATATGCTGTGGAACAGAGTTAATTTATGACATTCAATCAAAAACTAAGGAATTGGTTCTTAAATTATGTCTGAATTTCTGTGGAAGCACGTTATCTGTATCATCAGAAGACATTCAGTTAAATTTTGTAGTAAAGAGCTGAATCCATGGATATACCCTTGAAAACCATCCTTCCATGAATGAATGCTGGTATATTTATTACCATGGAGAATGTCTCAATTTCTTCCTATTGAAATGAGGTTGGATTTGAGGAAATTATTTTTAAAAACTGATACTTGTTCTTTACATTTTGATTTTTGTCCAAATTTTTGTTAGTTAGTAAGCAAAATTTAAAAATAGTAGCTATGTACAGAAGTCTGTTATTATATATTTAGGATTTTTGTTTTATTAGGATAATATTGGACTTATGTGCTTTCTCTTAGCTTTTGAAGATACTGGTCCTGCTGTGAGTTGTACAGTTAGGACAGTTTTGTTAATGTTGCCTTATTGTGAAGGACTTTTTTTCTCCTCTCAGCTCAGGCTGCCTTAAGTGTGAGTCTGGGGTTTGAACCACTGTCCCCTATGCTTGACTGGAAAAGCCAGTGCAAGTGGTTCAACCACTGAGCTAAACCGAAAGGTCCCTGTCTTAGTTACTCTTCTCTTGTTGCTGGGACAAATACTCCATACTCAAGTTTGGGGAAGAGAAGGTTTATTTAGCTTACAGTTACTGGGGGTTTCAAGACACTGCCCCCACTCTATAGGAGAGCCTGGGGTGCTGCCATGTCCAGGATGGTTCACTCCATACCTCCAAGAGAAGACACCAGGCCTGAGGGATGGGCTCTGACAGCGTGTGCTGTCAGTTTAATGGTTCGCACCTCTCTTGGCCATGTCCATCAAGTCCCACTCTGGTCATTTGGCCCCACCCCTTGAGCCACATGCTTGACAGCCCCATGATTTACATGAGGCTTTGGGGGAAAAACTAGATACAAATCATAAGATTCCACCCTTGGGCCCCCAAAATCTCATGTACATCCTTTTCCGCAGAAGCATTTTAGTCCATCTGTAACAGTTGCCAAATTCCAAATAGTTTTAGCATTGCTGAAAAGTCCCTGTTCAAATTTCCTCCAAGATCCAAGGTAAACTCTCAACTGAGAGCCCCTATACAAATGAAAAGTCAAATACATCCAACATTCAAAGGCATAAGATAAACATTGTCATAACACCCCACTTCACTGTGGAACATACTATAAATTAATGCAACTGGAAATACCCAAGAAATGTAGTAAGAGAATAATACATTTTAGAGTCTCTGTGTTTTGGAGCAGTTGGACATTCACAACTCAAATAAGAATTTGAACAAAACTCAAAGTTAACAACTTCAACAAAAATTAGCTGAAATCAAATAACTTATTTAGCTCTTAATCATACAACCATTTAAATTTTAGATCCAGGAGAAAATTTTAGAGTTACTAGAGGCAAAAGTTCTTAGATTTGACAGTAAAAGTAGAATCTATAACAAGAATGTTATATTAGATTTCATAGAAATTGAAATCTGAAAAGACCCATAGGAAGAGCGTCAAAAATCAACCCAAAGACCCCAAGAAAATAATTACAAGCTGTATATGACAAAATCTTTGTATATAAAGTATATAAAAAGTGTCAGAACTATGTTAAAAAGTAATCACTTAGGAAAAGAGCAGAAGACAAGGACAAATATCTTCCAAAGAATGTACAAAAAAAAAAAAAAAAAAAAAAAAAAAAAAAAAGAAAAAGAAAAAGAAAAAGAAAAAAGTAAAGCCTATGGAATGATACTCAGTACCATTAGTGCTTAAGGAAATAAAAAAATAAAAAGAGTGATGTGTAAAGCATTTGCACACATATACTAAAATACATAAAATAGTGTAAAACATTGTAAGCAAACAGGAGAAATTGGATCATACATTAGTGTTGGGAGTGCAATATTGTGCTGTTGTCCTGGAGAAGAGCTTGGCAGTTTCTTAAATATGTCCTTAATGCATGGTGCAGGTATTGCCTTCTTGGGTTTTCATTATGGAGAAATAAATTATGGATTAACACAAGAATGATATGCCAATATTCTTAACAGATTTGTCCAGGAAAGCCCAAAACTAGAAAAAGAGTGTTGTGAATTATGGATGGATTAAACAGATCATGGTACCCTTGCCATTTATAAAGTGATGCAGAATTGAATTCACATACACTCACAGACCGGTGCAAATAATCTCAGAGAATGTGATGAGCGGCTTGCTTCATATGCTGCATCAGGATAATCATACCGTACTAAAATTTTTCAAGACACTCCTAGGCAAGAAATTCAGGTAAAAGGACATATATTTGATGGGGGCTTTGAGATGGAACATTTGAAAGTAGTTAGGGACTTCTGCCTTCTTTTCCTTAGAGCGGTTAGTGTGTTATAGGTTCTCCTTGGAGTTTGGAAAGAGTAGGCCTGTTGCCTGATCTTCCCATGAAAAAGCTAGAAGGCCAAGGCCTAGCTGCAATCCTCTCTGAGATGGCAGAGTTAAGAGAAAAAACTATACTGAAAGGAGATTCTATTTCTTGTAGTGATGGTGGGAAAGGGACAATAAGAGTGGTTGACAGTTGACATTTGGTAAGGTGACAGCAGAATAAGAGTCTGGGTACAACAGGCCATGGCAGTGAGGTTTGAGCATATGAGCAGCCTAGGGTGGAGGCACGGTGCAAGTAATGAGCGTGTCAACAGACCAAGGTGGCTGCTGGAGGAGGCTAGACCTCCTAGTTTTTAGGGAAGTTCTGTGTGAGACAGCTGACAACTGGGCATCTACTCTGTTATTCAGTGTAACCTTTGGCACTTGTATTTCTGTTAATTTGCTCATGTTTCGAAGTTGTGGGAGGGCAGAGATGGTGCACTGTGTGACAGAGTAGGAGTGGAAGAATGAGAGTAAAAAGGTAATAAAGGTATGAGTACTTCTACTGCTGTCACTTACTGTCCCACTGCAGTCAGTGAGGTTTCTAATCCTGAGAAAGGCAGGCATGGATGAAGAAGGAAAAGGAGAAGAAGAAGAAAATCAGATTACAAAATGAACTCTTGGACATGCTAAGTCAGCTTGCTATTAATAACTTAAAGGGCAGAGGTGTTTGGGGTCTGTCTAAAGTAAGTATTCAAGAGTCGCAAAAAGAAGTCTAACAGAGTGGCAGTAAACATGGTGAGCAAAGTTGTTTCCTGCTTTGCATTTCACTGAAGCTATCCATTCTATCCATTTGACAAAGGCATGTGCACACACACAAACATACACACACACACAAACACACACTATCTTTGTCATGATGATAAAGGAAGACTGAATGTTGAATAAAATACTGATGATGTTATTATCTGGATGATGATATTGTGGCTGTTTTGTATTTAAAAATATTTATTTATCTATTTATTTGGTATAGGGTCTCACTGCACAGCTCACGCTCATAGTGACCCTCCTGTCTCAGCCTCCTTAGCTCTGGGATTACAGCCATGTGCTACCACACCTGGTTTTTGTGGCCAGCTTGGCACAGGGCTGACATGGCATCTAGTACTGGGGATTGAACCTGGGTCCTTGTGTCCTGGCAGGTGCTTAGACCACTGAGCTATCTCCCCATCTTGTATTATATTCTTAAATTGCAAGTATGCTTTGTAAATTTTGAGCAATGGCAATGTTTGTACTTTTGTGTTTAGAAAACTTTCCTTTAAATGTTGAAAGCATTTCAAGCATAGAAATGCAGAGCCATAAAATTATCTCTATACATTTTATGTGTGTTTCTTTTCTTAATCTAAATTTTCTAAAAATGTGCTATTCATATATTTAAGCAACAGATAAGAATATTTAATTTTTCAACCATGAGGTCTGAGAAAGATCACAATGTCTTTGGTTAGTCCCAGAAATCACATGTCTTTCAATGCTAATGCATCTATTGTCTTTATATGGGCCAACTCTATTTTAAGGACAGCCAGCTCTTCTGTATGTATTGTTTCCATGTCTGTGGATGCAGCCACATCTGGATGGCAAATACTAGGAAAACTGCCTTTATACTGTATATATACACAGACATTTTTCTTACCTGTATTTTCTTAGCAGTATAGTGCAGCAAATATCATATAGCATTTTTTATGTTTGATATAAGTACCTTCACAATGACTTAAAGCATAGGTGATGATGTACATAGCTCTATAAGATTTTATGTAAGGAATTAAATAAGTTTCCATCCCCATTGTAGGACTGTGGGATGGTTGCTGGCTTCGTGGGCGGGTAGTGCTCCACCCCGTGGGTGCAGGAGTGTAGCTCCAGGGGGGCTATAAAGATGAATGAGTTCTGTTGTTCAAGTAGCTCAGAGTGACAGATGAGAGCATAGAGAATCGATGGTCACATGGAGGTATATGCAAAGTGTTGCAGAAAGAGAAATGTGGCATTCACAATGGGGTGAGGCTGTGATACATAAGTTGAGATGAGACTGGTAAAAAATCAACAATTCATGCAAGACAGTGAAGGAGTAGGAAATGTCAGGTGTGAAAATTCAAGAGAAATGCTGAGGATTGGAGACAGTGCAGCCACCTTCACGGGGGTGGGGGGCTGGAGGGGGTGAGGGTGGTTTCTTTTAGATTTGAGGCTGAGTGTATGCAGGCATTAAGGATATAAATGAGCTTTGAGGATCCAGAGAGCCTAGAGGAAAGATCAAGCTCAAAGGGAATTGAAGCATCTTGGGTGAGGGAATGTGTGCTCTCAAAGAAACAAACAAAAATAGATAGATTATCAACAACCAATGGTAATGTCCTGACAGAGTTAAAAGCCATTACTACCAAGCTTGTATGTGAATAAGGAGACAAGGGAGGGGACAAGTGGTTTCAGTTTTGTATCATGTATCGCTCTCTGAAAAAAGCACAACTCTTGTTAACATATGTAATGCCCTGTGAAAATGCTTAAAAGTTGCTGCCTCTTGTCAGATCAATGGTTAGGGCTAGAAAACTGCAGAAAGGTACACCTTTCTCTAAAATGGTTCCGAAGTTGTTGGTTCAGCAACAGGTTGTCCCATGATTTGGTCACATGGGCTGCATTTCAGGCTGTGCTTGTCCCCATATCAGTATACTGTCTGTGGCTCAGAGAGACAAGTGAGTTTGTATCAGAGGAAGCTTGTAAGGTGAATACAATTCTAACTTACATCAAATAAGAATGTGCTACCTCTGCTTACCAGAATTGATACAGACTAAGAATATGTAGTCTTTGTAATGTTCAGAGAAAGAAGACGTTTACAAAATGCTGTATTATTAGCAAGTTGAGAAAAGCAATTTGAGAAAGTAGGTAATTTATTTGAGAGATATTTGAGAGAATATGTTAATGATATTTCCTTAGAAAAATACTCTTCACCATGTTTAAAGAGGTGAATTGTTTTTCCATATTATTTCTATTACCTTTTGGACCAACATTACTTTGGAAGGAATGACTATTTTAATAATGGATATTACTTTTGAAAAGTGTGCCATGAAGAATACAAATACATCTTTTAGCTTTCTAGCATGGTTTATATAAAGTAACTTTTAGAACAATTAAAAGGTTTATCTTTGAAGTTTTCTTCAAAGTATTCTTTTTTTTTTTTTGTCTTTTTGAGACAGAGTCTCGCTATGCAGTTGAGGCTGGCCTTGAGCTCACTTATATAGCCCAAGCTGGTCTTGAACTCGCACCAATCCTCCTGCCTCAGCCTCCTGAGTGCTGGGATTACAGGCGTGAGCCACCACGCCCGGCTCTCAAAGTACTCTTTATATTTGTTTTCAGGTTGATAAGACATTTAGGAGCTGTAGAACCAGGTAGACATTGGTTGCAAATATAAATATTTAATTCAGTTTGATAAAATGGAACCTTGTCCCCATAACTGATACTATGAATAAATTTGAAAATGGTGACATAAATGCTCCTAGTCCAATTTATTCCATGACCTTGCAGCTGGGAAGAGCTTGCAGAGCACAAGTAATTTCATCACAGGGAATACACTGATAATTACATTAGGTGCTCAGTCCCCCACCTAGCAGATGCCCACGGGCTTTGTCTTTTGTTTTGTTTTGTTTTGTTTTGCTTTTGAGACAGGGTTTTGCTTTGTAGTTCAGGCCTCCTATGAAATTTCCATGTAGTCCAGACTGATGTGAAACTCAGTGCGATCCTCCTGCTGCAATCTCGAGAGTCCTGGGATTATAGGTGAGCACAACCGTGCCTGGCTTACCCTAGAGTATTTCAGTGTTGATGTTCTTTCTAATTTCCTGAAAGAATCACTTTAGCTGATGACATTAAAATCAGCATGAATTTAGAGATGAATGTAGAAGTGAAGATGTTGGAGTGATCCATAGAATAATCTACTTACGATGGCATTCCTAAGAGAAATATCAGGACATAATTGCAACATGACATTGCTATTTACTCTTGTTATGGAATATTACTCATCTTTGTGTCCTACAACTCTAGCACAGTGCCTGACATTTAAAAGGTGCTCTGAAAGTGTCAAAATAGTCATTAGTGGATGGTGGGCTACGGTGACATCTCACTGGGTTTCTGATTAGTGCAAAGACAAACTGGACACTAGAGGCATCCAGAATATTTTGTGTTTTAAGCGGCTCAAGCAGTTGTAGGCCCTAAAGATGGAATACTATGAGAATGGTAATGAAAATTAGGATTCAGATTAAAAAGTAGGTTTCCTGTGAGCAATAGAAGTCTGTCATAATAAGTCATCTATCTGTCTATCTATCCATCTATAATCTGTCTATCTATGTCTATATCTATCCATCTATCCATCATGACTAAAATTGACTCAGATCTTTTGAAAATATGGCTTGATGTCCTGTTTACCATTAGTCAATGCAGTATAGTACAGCCATATGAATGACATTAGAAATCCTTAAGTGATACAATTTGTTCTCAAGTTTTTTATGCATAGCAACCATAGTAATGATGTTTTTTTTTTTAATGCATCTAACATACTAAAAGAAATATGGTAATTTTGCATATCTCATTTCTACATGTTTATTTAGATGGTAGAAAGTGTTTGCAATGCAGTATTTTCTTACTGATTCTGAGGCTGAATCAAGGAGACTTGAATATATCCCGAAGGGTGATATATGTATTGGATCTCTTATGAACGAATGGACTTTTGTCTACTCGATATTTACAAACATTTAGAGTAATTTTTGACTACAAAGGTGCTAGAGCCACGTAAGACTCTGTCATAGAGTCTTTATAAACAGAATAAAACCTAATAAAGCTTGTTTGATATTGATCTACTGTTAGTCTCCTCATTGAGGTAAGACTAATAATCCTCTGTAAAATAGCACTAGAAAATAACCTAAGCTTTGTGTCTACTTTCAAAGATGAAATTTACCAAATTTAGCTAAAAATATAAAAATTAGCGTATATTTTAGATTCATCAAAGGTATTAATTTTTAAATTGTTACAATTTTTATAATTAAATGGAATTTTAAAACCAAATTTTTAAACATGAAAACCTCACAACTTTTCATGATACAACAGTCTTGCTCCTTGTCCTCAACTAATCTTGCTTTTATTTTTGTGAATTACTTGAGAATAGCACATACTTGCACAATTACCATGTAGGCATTTTTTGCTTAACCTATTGAGCAGTATTTCTTTTTTTGAGCAGTATTTCTTAGTAATATTGACTATATGAAATGGAAGAGGTTTTTTGGAAAAAAACATTCAGGGTGTATCAGTAAGTGATACCTTTAGTATATTTACACTGTTTTATAAACAGTAGCTTTTTTGAGTTATAGGAATATGTTTTCAGATTCATCATTTATTTATTTATTTATTTATTTATTTATTTATTCATTCATTCATTCATTTATTTATTTAATGTTTTGTATTCAGCACAGGGTCTATAGGTTCTGCAGGGTCTCACTAGGTAGATGGAACCTGGAGTGATCCTCCTATTTACAACCTCCGACATGCTGCGATTACAGGTGTGTGCCACCATGCCCAGTCTCAATTGCCATCTCTGCCTGCCCGTGGGGGTGAGGCTGGAGCCAAAACCTCTGCCTGCTCAGACTCATTTTATCACCAAGACTTAAGTGGACATGAGTACAAATAGGTTTGTTTACTCAAGTTTTAAAAATTAAATTTCCAAAATTGATATCAATTACTACCAGTAAAATATATTTAATTATTATAATCGTATATTTTGTGTGCTTGAGTTAGATAAGCCATCTGCCTGATGAGTCTTAATCTGATTCTTTTAACAATCACTAGGCTATAACTCAGTGAGGACTGCTCCTTACTAAAATAAAAATATTTTTGTGAACTCACTGCACTCTTAAAGTATGAAATTCATAATAAAACTGATGGAATATAATGCTACTTTCAGAAAATTGAAATATATGCTTTTATATTTTCAGATTATATTAATTACTTGTGCTGCCATACTTATAGGAAATGAGATGGGCTTGATTTTTTTCTACATATAGATTTATGTTTCCCAGATTTTTCACCTTCATAGAAAAAAATTGGTGTGTTTTTCAGTTATACCACCTAATTATAAGACCTCAAGTTATAGTTTGAAACTTAAAAGCTTACATTAATGTTGGCAAAGGCTAAAATAGCTGAGTTTATCATATTTTTTTTTTTTTAATTTGGAGCTCTTGGATATTTTGCTGAACTGGGCATAAATCTGGTTGAAGGATTAATAACAGGGCAGGTAACCAGAGGCTCAACATACAGAGGACTTTTAGAGAGCAAAGTGTTACAAGAAAATTACATTATAGCATTATTACATCACACATGTCAATTAATTACATCACACATATCAATAAATACTGGGTTAAATTGTGTCCTTGTTTTCATCTTATACAAGGAAAAATATCTCACTTCATGGGAATTAGACTTAAATTGTCTTTGCTCAGTGTTGTATTCTGACAGAGTGAATTATAATTGTCTATTCATTTTATTTATTTTTTATGTATTCAGTTCAGGGTCTACAGGGCCTCACTACATAGATAAGATTCATAGTGATTCTCCTGTTTTCAGCCTGCCAAGTGCTGGGATTACAGGTGTATGCCATCACGCCCAGTCTTATGGTTGTCTCAGTGCACCGGGCATGAGGCCAGGACCGCATGCCAGGGATCAAACCCTGAATGCTGCGTGTATATTCGTTTTAAATATGTAATTAGAATTGCATTTGCACTATGTGTAATGCTTTAACATCACTTTAACACAATGTAGACACAAAAGTCTTGGCTCAGTTTTGAGCTCTAGGGCTGGCCAGATAGATCAGTGAACTAAAGCACCTGCTTAGGCAGATGCAGGCTGGGATTTGATCCCGCCCTGCCCTGCTGGCATGTGCTGAAACAGCTTGATTGAGATTGGATGTGGTGGTGAATGCCTGTAATCCTAGTGCTTGGGGGGCTGAAACAGGAGGATCATTATGAGTCCAATCTACATTGTGGGATCCTGTAGCCCCTGTAGACTGTGTACTAAATACAAAATAATAGTAATACTAATACTACTAATAATAATAAAATTAAAAAAGAATTTTGAGCTCTGCCTATTTTATGACTTTGTATTTGTTTAAAGAACTTCATTGAAACTCTGGGAAGGATGCAATGGTTCCTCTGTCTATAATTGGACATTTTATGTATTTAAAAATTAAATTATGGTGTTTAGGTAAAACCTTTTGAAATAAGAAAGTACAATTTTATTGTCATGGTTATACATACCATACTAATGTACAGTGTGTATTTTTTTTTAATGCACCAACTGTTGTGCTGTCTGTGCATATCTTTGAATCCCAGAGTCATTACATTCGGGAGGAATTGCTAGTAGCCCTACATGATAAGTGAGAAAGCTGGTGTGGCAAGGAGAGCAGGAAGCCAAGATCCAGGCTCTCTAAAGGTAAATTTATTTTTATTAAATATGCCACAGTATCCTAGAAATGACCATATAAATTATGAATTATTGTATTGATAAATGTGGTTCTTTTTTGTTTTGTTTTGTTTTTTGGGTAGCTCAGCCCGCCCTGAAGTGGGCCTGGCACAATATTTGGTGCCTACAACTCAACCGCAGTCCCCTGTGCCTGCCTAAGCTTACCTAAACAGGCTCATTAGACTGCTGAGCTATCTTGCCAATGTGGTTCTTTTAAGTTATAATAGAAAAATTGTGTTGGTGGTAGTTCTCTTTGTTTTCAACTTCTGGATGTTGTCCTTGACTTTTGTACATTAGCTGTGGGTTTTCAAATTTGCAAGAATTGGCAGATTACTGCCTTAATTGTATTTTAAAAAATCAATTCTTGTTACTAAATATGTGGCCCTAACCACTACATTGAACCACATAGATACCTCTGTGGAACACAAATCACGTATATTTTGATGCATTGTTTAAGGAATTGGAAAGTCAGAGGAAAATAAGAACAATGATAATTTCAAAATAATTGTAAAAATAGCAATTGACTTCATACTTTCATATATTTTGAATACCTATAGTTGGAGAATAGCTTATAAAAGGGTTCTGAAAAGCTACAAAGGCCAAGCTTAAAAAAAAAAAATTAAATGTAGGCCAGCCAAATAGCTCAGAATATTAAAGCACTTGTTTTCTCAGAGACAGTGGCTGGGGTTCAATCCACAACATGCTGCGCTGGCCTCACCCCCAGGGTGCACTTAGATGGCAGTTGAGACTGGGTCTGGTGGTGCATGCCTGTAATCCCAGCTCTTGGGAGGCTGACCGCGGGCAGACCACTACAAGTCCATTCTGTGTAGTGAGACCCTGTAGACCCTTACTAAAATGCAATAGATAAATAAATATATAGGAAAAGAAGAAATTTGAGCATAAAATAACATTTCCATAGTGAAATGGAAGCATAGAAATATTGGCATAACTTGATCATATATGGAGGAGGAGAAAGTAAATTTAATCTGGAAGGTTTTCTCTGGATGAATCTACCTGAATTTGTACCCTGTTTGTCTTTCAGAAGATCTCCATATACTGGGTTGCTTGGCCTTGAGCTTTTCCCGTTACCACATTCCCTTTTAATGAATTATTTTCAGTGGAAGCAGCTGCCGCTGAGATGCTGCATATGGGCAGACCCCGAGGTCAGCTTTCACGTGGTGTTCTGGAATATCTACACTGGGAAGGTGAGGCAGCTAGATGCGGACAGATGAGCAGTTCTACCAAAACATCCTTGACTTCTAGAAATGGAACTCTCATTTAGCTATCTCAATTGTCCAAATTAAAAGGACCAAAGACATAAAAACCCTTTGTAAAATACATTGTTTTTTCCTAAATCTTTGTGAAGATTAGCTGTGTGCTACCATGATGTTATTATTTCACTTCACACTTTAATTACCTCTCCCCTATCTCATAGGCTTATGTTGAGTGTATTTTAAGTAATGAGTTTAAAATATGCATAGTGCAAATAATAGTCCCTTGCACCTAACTGGCATATATGGCAGTTGAATATAGAAGTTGCTCCAGCTTTTCATATTTCATTGTATCCATACCTCTAGCAGTGTGTCTTTACAGTTCTTCCCACTCCTCGAGGTGAAATTTCTTTCCCACCCCTGGAGACTTGTTCTGTTCTGCAGAATGCTATTCTGGTGGGTGCCATTTCTGACCAGAGCATGAAAAGGGCCAGCATGTTCTGTTCTCTCCTCTTGGACTCCTGCTGCCACACTAACAATGTTCCTGAGTCACCCACAGGAAAATGGGTCTCCTGTGGTGTTGAGCCTTGTCACCGGCCAGCCTGGTCGCCTGCCTACTGCCAACTCTGCCAGTGCACCTCACTGAGACCAGCTGAGCCAGCCTCAGAAAAATGCAGTTTCAATAGACTGCTGTTTACACCCATGTAAAAAGAAGGTTGCTCTGCTTGTTTTCTTTGACTGAATGATTTTGCCTGGATAAAACCTGAACCAGGGTCTTGATCATGCTGCCCACAGTGCTTGACCACTGCGTCACTGTTTCACAAGAAACAGGTACAACTTGTTTCTTTTTGTAATCCTCCTTTTGAACTCCTGGTCTGTAAGGCTTCTTTCCCCATTTTCATTCTTCTTGATTCTTTAGTTCCTGATTAGTGTTTCAGTTACTCTTCTCTTCTTCCTGAGACAAATATCCAACACCCAAAATGAAGGAGGGAAAAGTTTATTCAGCTCACGGTTACTGGAGATTTCGGTCCATACTCAGCTAGCTCCACAGCAGAGCAGCACATGGCAGAAGACAGCAGTTCACAGCAGTGGCAAACCGTGAGAGCAAACTGGAGGAGTAGCAGAAACACAGAGGCAACAGAGGAAGTCTGTCTCTCCGTCTCATGTTACATTCAAGCTGTCCGCCTCCTCAGGCTGAGTGTAGCACTCACACACATAATCCCAGCAGTCCTCAGTCCCATAATCCCAGCCTTGGATCATGAGTTAATCACAAACTCTAGAAGTCCCCACCCCACAATTGCATGAGGCTTTGGGGGACAACTAAAGACAGACCACAACAATTAGGAATTATGATGTCATAATGCTCACTGTGTCATTTCTATGTCCTCTGTCATTCCCATAGGAGATCTACCCTCTTGTCTCTCCTTCTACCCATTTTTTACTGCACTTTGCCTTCCTCAAATGAGAGATGTTATCAAGTATTTTGGACATGTATGTCTGATTTATTTTATTCAGCATTGCATTTCTCAGGTTCATCCATTTTCTTGCAAATATCTTGAATTTGTTCTTCATAGCTAGGTAGTATTCCATTATGTATAGATAACACATTTTCTTTGTCTATTCATCCATCCATGGGCATAATGGCTGCTTCTAGGATTTAGCTATTATGAATTGTGCTGCTATAATCATTGGTATACATGTATCACTGTAATATGATGTCTTAAGCTCTTTGAGGAAAAAGTCTGAAATCTGGATTTCTGAGTCATATGGAATCTCTAATTTTAATTTCTTGAGGAGGGGCTGGGAAGATAGCTCATGGGCCCAAGTGCCTGCCTGGCAAGTGCAAGGTCCTGAGTTAAATTTTAGATTCCACAAAAACAAAACAAAACAAAAAAAAATTCTTGAGGAATCTCCATACTGATTTCCATAATGATTTTACTAGTTTACATTCCAACCAACAGTGTTGGAGAGTCCCTCCTTCACCACTGTAGCATTTGGTATTTTAAATTTCTTGATGATTGCCATTTTTTCTGGAGTAAGAAGCAATCAGGCTGGGGAGATAGCATAGCAGCTTAAGCACATGGCTGGCAAGCACAAGGTTTTGAGTTCAATTCCTGTTATTTAGAAAATGCGAAAGATCTTAGCATTGTTTTAATTTATATCTCTTAAATAGCCAAGGTTGATAAATCTTGGCCATTTGTTCTTATTTCTCTGAGAAGTACCTGGTTATTTCAATAGCTCATTTGTTGATGTATCTTCTCATTTTAGGTAATCTAAATTTTTTGGATTCTTCATGTCATTTAGAGACTAGTCCTCTATCTTAGGAAAAGCTGGCAAATATTTTATTTTCCCATTCTGTAGGTTGTGTCTTCACTATACTAATCATTTCCTTTGTGGAGCACATACTTATTAATTTTGATGTGATCTCAATTGTTGATTCTTATGCAGATACAGTTCTGTTTAGGAAATCCATTTCTATACTTATGACTTCAAATGTTTTACCTATTTTATCTTTTTCTAGGTCTATATTTCTGTTTCAGTGTTTTTTTTTTTTTTTTTTTTTTTTTTTTTTTTTTTTTTTTTTTTTTTTTTTTTTTTTTTTTTTTTTTTTTTTTTTTTTTTTTTTTTTTTTTTTTTTTT